>SDVV010000626.1:0-30214 GCA_016164225.1 Gammarus roeselii
TGTGTAGCATGCATACCTTGTACGTTGTTTGTGTAGCATGCATACCTTGTACGTTGTTTGTGTAGCATGCCCCCTGTATTGGTGGTCTCGTTTGGTAACTGCCCATTGTAGATTCACAAGGACTACCACAATGCATGACAAGTCAGGCAGGAGTTACCGGAAAGGCTCCTCGTTTTCATGCACGATAACCGTGGCCATCTGAGCCACCGAAACTAGTTGAGCGGGCAGAAGACGCCCCCATTTGCGCCATGAGTGGGCAACCGCTACGGATTTTTCTCGTCTCATTCAACCCAAATTTGGTCGCGCGAGTTTTTGATCTAAAACACTCTCCTACCAAATTGACTTCTGGTGCTAATTATTCGATATAATGTATTTCGGTACATTATAACTTTGATTACAAAAGGTCAATATCTATATGAATGAAGTGGTTGGGTATGGAAGCAAGAAAGAGTGGTATGATAGGGGTAGTTATCCCAGCTGTGCTCAACGGGGCTACGACGTGGGAAGCGAGAACAGAAAAGAGGAGAAGGTTGAATGGTCTCTCACGACGAAATGTTGGAGGAGAGAAGCCGGAGTGACGCTCAGGGACAGAATCATTCATGACGTTGTTCGAAGTAGAACGGGAATAGTGAGTTAGAAGACAGAGAAGGTTCACGTGTTCTGAAATGGTTCGAGTACGGGGTGAGGATGGATGATGGGAGACTGGTAAAAATTGATGAAAGCAGAACGTAAACCTAGAGGTAGCATGCAATGGATAGACGTGAGTGGTGATTGGTTGTAAATGGATGAGTTATAGTAGAAGTATTGGGCCTGGGACGAGCTGAAGAGTCCATTCTAGCAGTGTGACGCTGCCTTGATGTACTTTCCGCCTATGGCCTCTCGCTGAGAAACGGGATGGTCGTAGGGGAAGAGGGCATGGTTACTATGACGCAACAGGGGACGACCAGTTAACGCGGCCGAGCCCTGCTGCTGACACTAATCTTAGACCTCACTTCTGACCCAAAGTGTGTGTTGCAGAGTATTGGCCGGACCCTTTAGCGCCAGTTTGTTTTCATGCGAGTGAATACGAAAAGTGCGAGTTTCGCCTAGTCGTCGGCCACCCACCTTTCTGTTGGATTCGACCCAGTGTATGAATCCTTATCTATTTATTTTTTGTAAATAAACCCTCTTCATCACTAAAAATACATCCTAGGCCCTATTATTTAGGAAAAAATTTGGCTAATCGCGTACGGCCGGGAACACGACTCCCCCAAAATGCGGATCAGCTGGCAATGATTTGATCGTAGTCGCTTCAAGTCGTATTGGTATTCCGCAATGTAACTTATAAATGAAAAATTTGCTTTGTAAATATTTTTTGGACATGCGCACTTTCTGTTTCGAGATATTTACGGCCTAATTATTTTAATAGCCCCCCCCCCCATCAATGTCGCATATCCAATCAAGGCAACTTATGGTAAAGAAATGTCAATAATCTACACAAGATGGTTAAATTAAGGGGCTAATCTACACAAAAATAGGGCCGATGCTCAAAACGGTACTCTAAACAAGAACATTGAAATTGCACACGCCGTACATATGTTTGTATTTAACCATCGAATAAGTACCAATAAACACGTTATTGACTACTAAAGACCATTTATATCGCTGGCAGTAGTCAGGCAACAGCAATGTATTCTCTGAAGAAAACAAAAAGATGCATAACTTAACGTTAAGCGAGGGAGGAATACAATTGTCACACCTTCTCCGATGCCGTTTTCAAATTATTTCGAACCCTCTCAACATTAAATAGTTATTTTTTTAAATTCATGCACACTCTGATATGAAGGGGAGAAAGGCATATATAGTTACCTTCAAAATCAGTATTTGTACAATTCAACGCTTAGCGGGGTAAAAAATTGAGCTTTTTTGATATCATGTTCAATGTTTCCAAAAGTTAGACAGTTGCATTTACTTATGTTATCGTTAGTCAACAGTGAAGGTTGTTCATTCTCTCTTCATAAGGGCGTAAGTCATCTATATATAACCTAGCCTACCAAGTACGGGCCGCATAAAGGGAGTACAACACCTGAGCCCGAGAGGCTAAACACCGTCTGCATGACATCACCGTCATGCCAAAGTGACCGACACTGGCATAAAGAGGTCAATAGGTCAACACAACACATCGAAGCAGAAAATTGTCACTTGTCACTAACAGCAAAATTAAAGTCAGAAAAAACAAGTATCAATACGTGGATACGGTATCTATTACTTATTCTCCATTACTTCTAATGGCTACAAATGTTTCAACGAGTCCGGGACGACTCATGAGGTTTGGACTTTTGTTTCCACCAGTACTGCCAATATTTAGTGGACCCGGCGTAGAGGTTTTAAGTATTCAAGCTTCAAAAGTATTCGTCTAATCGCGAGTTACAATTTAATAAAATAACGCAAGAATCTGCGATTTGCTGTAGGATATCAGCATTTAAATAGTATTTCCTCATTTTTATTATCGTGACTACTTCCTCTAGTTTTGCTTGTTGAAGCTCGTTCGAAGAAAGGAAACAACCCATAAGGTCTTCCTCGTCTGAAGACGAAAAACAATCTTGCAGTCCATCTATTAATAGAGAAACCCTGAGGCTGCTGACCAAGCCAACCAATGAGAGCGCATCCTTTCATGCAACTGATAGGAGCCAGAAGTTGTCGTACATTGATGAGCGAAGCCAAGCTATATTGCGGGTTGTTCACTATCATGTGGGTTTTTCGCATCATTGCTGTTCAATTACACAGAAATAGGAGATAAAAATATTGAACTGATATAAGTAATTGTCCGAGACGAGAAAAAGAGGTTATGTCGCCGCCACAAGGAAAACCTCACTAAAGTGAGCACAAACAAAAATAGTAGCTGGCTAGAAGTGTGCCAAGATCGAACGTCCGGCAGCAAAGTGGTGCTGCCGAGAATCCGACGAGTGTGCGGGGCTGGCAAGGCAGCTTCAGTTGGGTCGCTGGCTTGGTCGAGTGCGGTTAGGGCTGCTGGTGCTGCCCATCTTTTTCTGTCTCCTTCTTTAACAAACACAAAGCATAATGGCTGGCGACGAAGGTGATTTTCAGTTACGGTTATTATGTTCATATTTATATCCCTGATTTCAAAAAAAACACGCGTGTATGCTAATACCCACCTCTTCTGTTCTACTCATGTATCCAGCAGAATTCAAATCGTGCCAAACCAAGTTACCCAAAACTGTTGTTCATTCCATTAAACTATTTTCATTGACTCCAAGACCATTTGATTTGTTATCATCTGTTTTGTTCACCATAGACTATTCTTCGATTTAAGTAATTATATTTACTTTACTTTCGTATCAAATTGTTATTTTTTAGTTTCAATTCCATGTTGACTATGCGATAATTTCCCTGTTGTCCTTATAAATGTACTTTGGTTTCCCTAGGCAATGTCGCCGTTTCAGTGGAACAGTGTACCGTGGTTCAGTTAACCCATTAAATTTCCAAACTTATCTGTTTACGTCAATTCAATTTTTTTTGTCGTATTTTCCTTATCCATCACCCAGAGAGTTGTTCGTCATCGTTGATGTTCACCGACCTATTTTTTGCCCAATTTGCAGCAGTTAGATTGGAATTCTCCGTCAACGTCTGGTTTAATTTTATTTGTTTCCTTTTCTTTCAGGATTGATTAATCCCATGTGATCCCTCATTTCAACTTTCTAATCCCTTATTCAAATTTGTTCTAACGAAAAAACTTTTTCGAGATTTCGGACGGCTTAAGAAAATTGTTTTCAAATATTTTCGAACTTCTGTTCTAGTTCTTTCACGAAGCAGCATGACAAAAATACCCTTATTTCACCGAGCCCTTTCGTTTTATTTGTTACGTTCATGAAACGTAATGAAGATAGAACATGTTTTCCGCGATCATCCAACTCTTATTCGAACAAAAGCCATTGAAACATGCCATCATTTAAATCAAAAACATACCGTCCCCATAAACAATGTTTTTCCGTACCCACTATACAATATCACACGTACACCAATTGGTATATTCATATCCGTATTGTTACAAAGTGATCGTGCGCATGAAAATAACGTACATAAACAGATGAAAGTGCGTGTGTAGATAATCTCAGTTGAGAATATATGAACGTCACATCAGGAAGACTATTAAATTTTAGCTATCGAAATTGTATAAAACATCAATGAAAATAACTAGATTATCACGAGCAATAATATCCCAACACTTTATGAATAGAAAATCAACGTTGCTCGAATATCTACGTTAGTACTTATCGATACCTTTTGTTTCATTGTTAACTTTTCACTATCGAGACAGTATGATATGCTCCAAGCCGCGTATCACTGGCATCTTAACACGGTTTATATTCGAACCACAAAGCGAATCAAGACGTGTAATGAAAGTATGGTTATAACATTTAACATTTGAATTGAGAATAGCATAAAAATTCAGGAGTTAAATTTAAATTGTTTCAAAATTGTGTTCCCCCAAAATTTGGGTCTATTCTATCATAATAATAATTAAAATTACTATCCATTATCCATTTCAACCAATCGGAATGGATTATTAATGCAGTTTGGTTTCATTTCCGTAATCACGACAGTCAGGAGGAGTAAGTGAAATATTGAGAGCCTGTTCCGTAGACTACTGTATACGTCATCACTTTTGTATGTTTTCTTTCACAGGCAACAACATCTGAAAATAGTGAACACTTCTCATAACTGAATACAAATAGGGTATTTAAAAGACCTAAAATGTAATGATCCAACCAAGCATGCTTACCCACATCGAGTGCAAACGGTTTTGACCATCAAACCGGTCATCCATCTTCAAATCGCATTTAAATCATTTATATCTGCATTTTTTTTAGATTCAAGGTATATACTTATATATACACGAGGATATACTTTATCCAACCATTTATCATTGATAATCAGTATATACTCCCGAAGCCAACACTATCACCAAAGTGGACAGCCCAAAACTGTTCTTAAGTGGAGCTGTACTGGTAAGGTATTGACCATTGACTAGGCCTCTGAAAAAAGCCTCTCAACGCAAATCAGCTGTTATTTGTGAGGCCGCCAGTGAATTTCTCAAGAAGGGCTCCTCCCCTATCATGTTGCTGGTGTAGGTATTTTCCTCTATCATCCTGCCTTGATAGATGCTGTTCAAGTGCTTGGCCGTGAGCCCGTCTTACGAGGTAGGAGAGGCATGCTGACATCATATGTCGCAGCAACTATTGCCGTGCCTTTACGAATCGTTGAGATTGAACTAGATTTCTCCATTGTGTGTTACGAGCCAATGAGATACAAAATGACGAGGACGTTAGAACAACGAGGACGTTAGAACGACGAGGACGTTAGAACAGTTAACGCAACGCTGCGAACCCGTACGTTAAGTTATCGCTTCCAGATAGTCCATCGAAGTTCATTCATAAACGCCAAGATCAGTCATGACTGCGAGTCGTTCACCTCCAAATAAGACAATTGATCATTATAATTTCAAATATTAATAATAAAAAAAAATGAGCGTTTGTCTTCTTATCGAATCAGATTAAATTGATGAATTGATTCAACTCGCTAGGAACCGAGCTAATCAGTAATGATCATTTCGAACCAATACCAGAGAACAAATGCAAATGTCCATGGACCAGGGTGACATTTTCGTACATTACCTCCATATATTCTATACAACTTATTCGCAGAGTACTATAATACATGCCTTCACCTACTAATAACAAAGGGCTTGAAGAATAAAGAGGGTTGTAAGGGAGAGTGCCATGCTACGCTATGCATATTATCCCATGATCATAATAATTTCATTACAGTAGGAAAATAGGAGCCCCATCTAGTGACGCTATACACAAGTGCACAGCAAATTTCATGATAGAGGGGCATCCTTAATGCAGAATTTTTAACGTACATAGAAATGAACCAGTGGGCCATTGTGGATAAAGATACAAAATCGTCTCGTGATTACATGAATCTACATCTCAAGCGAACGCAAGATAAGCTTCAAGAATCAAACATAAGCATTGAAGTTATGTTTTTGCGGTCAACAATTATTATCATTTAGGCCAGCCATTATCAAAACTTCCTTCAACGTCAAAACTGAACCTCATCAGAATTTATTTCAAGGAGTTAGTTAGCATTCTTTGCACATATATATGTTATTCTTTCGGACTGTTTCTATCGCGCATTTTCCGTTGCTTTAACCCAACTCAGTGCTGGGTGCACCAATGTACACGCCCCTGAGTCCTTAAAAGAACATGTAGACCGTAGCCGCACTGTCATTGGTTGGCACACCACCCCGTGTTATGTGTCGGCCTGTGCCATTGGTCGGAAACCAACCCCAACAGCCAATAAGAAACCAGCATGGCTTTAGAGGACACAGTGGACCCGCATAGAGAAGTATTATTACAGGACTCAACAAATACGACATTAAAATAATAACAATACAAAATCAACCCTGAAGATAAATAAATATTCCGGAATAAAATATTATAAATATATTTAGGAAAGAACTAAAACTCCTTAGATTTTAATTCAAAAGGTTCAACCCAAAATGTAGAGCAATGAGCCATATGAGTACGTCATATAAAAACAAAATCATCAAAAATTTGTCAGCGAAGTATGAACACATGACAATAGCCAAAAATAAACGAGACAATAAACGGCACGGTGCATAAACAAAAGTGATTAAGAGAATAGAGTAAACTGGAAAATTACACATTGGAAATAAAAACATCCTGTATAAAACTGAATGTAGATAGGTAACTCCCTACAATTTTAAGAATGACTTCCCCTCATTTATTCTAGTATTAGGGACAATGTATTGGTCCAATTGAATCTGATCCGTGACAAAATAATAAACGGTATTTTTCGTGTTATTCGTTGGTTGCAAACTACCCCGCATTAAATGAGAAGCCACTTTAAATTCCATGCCAGAGCGCTCCTTTCCACAGATAACATTACCGGGACAAGATATTACGTAATACATTTCGCTGTACATTGGTTTCCATTGCATGTCTTCATTCGGTGTGCAATAAAGTGAAAGAATCCTAATCGATCTTGCAAAATGCTATACTTCTTTGTTAGAAGCAATCGAGATACGTTAATGAACACGCAATGAGGTGGTACTATTGTTTCTAATCATTAAACTAATACAGTCTTGAAACTTTAATTCATTTGAACTCTATTTTCAATCTGCCGGTAAGTACTTCCTCCATCGTTACAGTTACTAGCCATTGCTAAACAGTTGTAGCTGTATAAGCATCAGACATTCGTTCAAATACAGTAACAGACTGTTTTTTGCCACTACTTCGCCGGATCTTCGCGAGAGTTACTTAAACACTCATAAAGTTACTGCCCAGCGTTATGAGTAGAATGAACGGAAATATTTCTAACACAACCCACAATTGGTTACTCGTTTACCCGCTCTGTTCAATTTTTCTCCCTGATGTTCATATGTTTAACAGATTTAAGAGATATCATCTGGAAGCAAGTAAGCATGCCGAACGTCTCAGACTGAAGAACTAACCAAGTAATACCCAGTCCGCACTTATCGACGACTACTCTCCGTAACCTCGGCACTGCACCCAGAAAGTGCTCACTACATAACTGCTTTGGTAGGAATATCATACAATAACAAGCGTGGTTAACACACTGTCAAGCTGGACCAAGATTTCGATGACTTACCGTCGATAAATGCGGACTAGGAAATGGCATTGCGGACTCGTGCTTGTGACAAATATGTTCATTTCGCCGCACCCACAAGTTTGATATATTTTGTAAACAACTAATAATGATATGTCCCTTTCTAAATGAAAAATCAACTATTGAGTAAATCAAACACAATTTTAAAAAATCACGTATATTGTTTCCATTTCAATACTTTTTTATTATTATTAAATGGTTGGTTTTGTCGTGTATTTCAATTTATGGTGAACAGCATTCATTTATATCTTAACCTATTCCTTTGATTGTGAAGTTTCAAGTATCACAAACCCCACAAGAACTCCAGAAGGAAATATAAACAATCACCAATGTAAACAAAGCATGACTGAGATGACCCGAATAACCCATAATATGCCATTTATTTCCCCGTTTCAGGTGTAAAGGTAATTTCCCGTTTTAGGTGTAAAATATTATCCCTTTCTTTCCCTACGTGATTGTAGTTGGATCTACGGCACCGGTTAACTTGAACGTGTTTCTGATATTTTCAGTCAATTTAACTTATAAGCCCTGAACCTAAAGGATCTCGTATACGTTTCAACAGAAAACTGGGGACCTTGAATTTCGATTACCTTAAGCCCTTTCAATTACTGTTGGGCCATTAAACGATAGTGGTTCTTATTATTATTCAGGAACATGTTATCCTTGGCCTCCTTTCGTCCGACGCTTGACGGACGATAATCGACCTTGAATTATAATATTTGAACCCATGACTCAATTAAACCGCTCAGGTGCCGTATTTCCTCTCCTGAACTTTTACTAATCCCAATACTCTCTTCACCTTCCAGATTCAAAATATATCACCATTTAATCTATTATCTTTCTTCTAGCTTCTGTCCCTGGAACACTTTGTCAATCGTCTAACGAATGTTTCATTTTCATTACACGTATTCTTTATAATAATATATCGTGTAGTTGTAGTTCGTCCCGATTACTTTGTTTACCGATATATTTGTTTCCAGTTATCTCCGTTGTAAATAGAAAACCTGGAGCACATTTGGAACTTATATTATTTTAATTGTAGAGATTTTTCGGTTCAGCTCCAGCGCCGATGTTTATTTGTGTTATTTGAATCTGATTTTGCACTTGATACACATCACAGGTACACGAATTAAATTTATAGTTTCAGGCCAGCAAGTCAACACCCCTGCATCACAAATGTCCCAAGTGCGCATGCGTTTTGGCGCATCAATCCATGGTAAACTTTCAGTAATAGTATTTGTTCTTCTTCATTACCCAACAAATGAGCTCGATATATTTCCAATTTTGAGAGCAATCGTATAGAGGAAGACTTCCTATGACGGCAACTGTATCAAAATGAACTCAAACAATTGCCGTCATGATGGCAAAGAACACCAACCTCACTTCCATTCAACAGACATCAAACAATCCCTCTGTTTCGACGGGATTTGTGTTAGCTTTTTATCCCGGGAGTTCCCACTTGGTTTTCCACCAAATCTTTCCTCTTGTATAAATGTATCCCAAAACGTGGTGGCATTGAAACAACTCAAATCCCACTATAGGTGTGGATGTTGCCAAATAAAATGAACATTCCAATTCCGTCGTCGGAATTAGAAAGTTCAGTAGAATTTGCCCACGGAAGAAGACGTGTACTACCTGCTGCTGAATGCATGAAGGAAGGAGTCACCAAAGATGGTAGGGTAGAAGAAGTAAACTAAGGCTTCGTCCTCTTTACTCACTCTAAAGACAAAAAGAAGAAGAAGAAGACCAAGAAGGTCGTCGATGAGGCTCCCCCTCCAGCCCCCGAGCCTGAGCCCGCACCCGCCCCTCCCCCGGTCGTCGAAGGTGACGACAATGACGACTGGCTCAGCGCCGCAACTGCAGAAGAGCCAACGCCGGCTCAGGGATCCGACGGTCATTATTGTCTCGTTCAGTCGCCGCCCGTAGTCCACAGTAGATGGTGTAGTTGATACCAGACAATCGGCGTTAGTAACGCATTATAGCTGTAGTAGTAAATACCAGACAATCTACTGGCTGGCGTAGACACTTCCTGCCGAGACTGTAGCTGCATACGCATTTAGAATGCCTGTTCATCACTCCATATCAAGTCGGAGCCCGTAATCAACTGTAGCTGGAGTGGTCTGTACCAGACAATTGCCCTCAGAACCTGTAGTCTCGTTCGCATGTCGAAGAGCTCCCCTTCCAATCGAAGTTCGTGTCCGCTCGGCAACCAAAGCAGTCGTTACCTGACAATCTACTAGCAGGCAAACGCTTGTTTTGTAATTAAAAGTAATGCCCTAAGAAAGTCAAGCATCTCTCCTCATCGTCAATTTACGTAGTTCATTAAAAACAACTAAGGGTGAAAGTTCAGGGGGTGAATATCCACCGGGGCCCAGACGAGAGAGCGGAAACTACCAGACCATGTCATGATATTTTTTTTAAAGTACGCCTCAAACGGCAAATATATTTCCCTAAAGCTATCTGCACTCGGTAAGATTGGAAGTTCTGTGGAGGCGGAGCAAATTTCTGCTGAATTCGCGAAAGCCGTCAACTTTGTGCCTGATTTAGCTGATCGCATTTAGACTCGGCCATCGTGAGCGCGTGATCATCATCAACAACGATCCTTTTTGAGAGCTGTCGCGCATTCCTAGACCAATCTCCGATTCTTTTAACTATCTAAAATCATATACCTTGAACGCATTTC
Organism: Gammarus roeselii; assembly: GCA_016164225.1. Taxonomy (NCBI): domain Eukaryota; kingdom Metazoa; phylum Arthropoda; class Malacostraca; order Amphipoda; family Gammaridae; genus Gammarus; species Gammarus roeselii. Next base: position 10,400 of record SDVV010000626.1, read on the forward strand.
TCTTCTAGCTGATGGAACCAACGTGGCTCCGTGCATGCAGTATCACTGCAAACGCGTATTTGTCTGGATAAAAAATTAAACTACGTGCAATTCCAACAGTTCAAGGCTTCTTAGAGAATCTAGAGCAGCCTGTTTAGTAGCTCCGTCTGCTGCCTCTACGTAGGTATTCTTGGCAGCAGGCCATCCGTTCGTGCCGAGAGATGCGTCAAAAGACAAAAATAGACACTGGGTATAGCAGCAGGCCACCTATTCTCTAATGCAGAACGTCGACACAGGTCGAGTAACTTCGCAGTTATGAAATTTATGCTTCTCATGCCTAACAGGCTCAAGATGGGTTTAGAGAAGCATCCATCAATACTGAGGGGAAACTTTGCCTAAGAGGACAAAAGATGCTTGAAAAACAATCAATGTTGAGAGATTTATCTTTCTACAGTAGGGTGGAAGAGATGCAAGCAGAATCTTCACATCGTTCAATATAAACTAGCATCTCCGTAATTCAATAAGCACGTTGGCATCTCCCCAAAGCACTTTTCACTTGAAGCAGACTCGTTTTTGCCATTTATTGATTTATAATCGGGTCATGATCCACAAGCATGAAACAAAATTAAACCACAGAAAACTGACCGTCAATCGATCAGCTTTTGTACTATTGTCCAGATTTCGATTTTTTCCACACTGATCAATTTCGCATTCAATTAAAAAAGACTACGTTGAAATTTACACATTGAGGCAACCACCTCATAATTTCTTCGATCCCATTACCAAAGACCATAAAATTGTGTTTATTCCGTTGAAGGATAAAACCGCTTCAAGCAAAAGAAAATGCAACTTTTCGCTTCCCCTTAGACTATCTTAGATCCCCTGCATTTAGCTATTCCTATGAGAGAAAGTTTGAAATTAGTACCGCTAGAGTAGCTCAACCGAGTCTTGAAAAAGTATGTCCTTGCTTGAGCAGGTTGCCTGTAAGCGTCCTGTAGTTAGTCGTGATTGAATGCGTATGGATTTTGTTCTCTTGATAGTAGTTTAGTGTTATTCTTGACTTAGGCCTCGTACATATAGAGAAATGGTCACCAACCATGATAAAACAGAAGTAAGATCTTCAACTATGCACGTTCAGCATGTTTAACTACGATCCAGGATGAGGCACGTCGAATGGGCTTGAAAATATGCAATTCTGAAGGATCTTTCATATATGACAATGTAATTGAATGTCTTGTATGAAATGCTCATATGTCGCCCTTAATGCTCGCATGATGAATAATAGGAATATATTTATATAAATATATGTAAACCATGTTCATGAACATAGATCACATATTTTTAAACCCAGAACAAGGTCTGAACGGTAGACTGTGGATTAAATCCCATGTTAAACAGAACAGAGTTTCAATTCAATAATATTTAATGCTTCCGTTGCGCGTACATACGTCAGAGACAGGTCTCCAAATACAACCCAATTCCCGGACCTCGAGAAACCCAGATATTTCTTTGCAAAGGACAGAGATAATGACCCTCGGATCTCCTCGTCGGCTACTAAAGGTTCTGAAGTTGTGGTTCACCCTCCTGCACTCTAACATGTCCTGCCAGTGTGACCATCACCAGGGCTGGGTTAATTACTCTCATTAAATACAACTTTCAGAGTATTTTGACCAACTCTACGCCACGAAACTCGGACAGAGTAATGGAAGTATGTATTTACTTATTGTAATTTGTCCGTCACTGGCTGCTATGGGCTTTCCACTCGCATCGCTGACTGTACCTCAAATGCTGCCTGTTCTGCGTCCCACTCAAAGTGGTTACTCTACTTTCCTTGCCTTAATCCTTTCTTCGACCGTTACTATTCTCAACACAGCATAAATTATTGTCCTCTCCATGACAATTATTCAACTTCTCCCTAATCTACTTCTATGTAACTGCACAAGTTCGCTTATTCTACTGCTACTGCTTTACCCTACTTCTACTCTATTATTCTCATCAAAAGACTATTCTACTGTACTTCCTTCTCTACCTGAATCTATACTTTACTGCCACTATCCCAAAGAGTACCACGAATGAGTCTACTTTAATACTTAGTTTCTCTACTTACACACAAGTTATTCCCGTCCCTCACATGAATGATGGACTCCACTTGCTTTCTCGCCCTCTGCTGATAACAGCTCTGCCACTGTGATCAACTTCGGATCCTTATCGCTTACATTCATCTCTGCCACTGTGATGAACTCTGCTGATAACAGCTCTGCCACTGTGATCAACTCTGCTGATAACAGCTCTGCCACTGTGATGAACTTCGGATCCGTATCGCTTACATTTATCTCTATCACTCTAATACTGCTGCTACCACTCCTGTCTCACTTATAGTATACTTTCCTCTACCTCTACTGCAACTATGCCCGTCAATCGGATCAATTACTCGTATGGCCTCTTCTACACCAACCACTTTGTTTTACTACCAACATACTACTGCTACCTCAACTAAGCTGCCATCCCTGCTACCACTACCACCACTCGAAGTTGAAGGATTCAGGTCAATGTTCAATCAATAAACAAACTAAAATCATCTAACCAACGCTAGCACACTTTCAGTGTAGACGTTCATGGTGAATAAAAACTTTTGCACGTTCATTATGCTGAACAAATTCCCGTACGCACAATGACGGACGAATGCGTTTTATTCATCATTACCTAACATGTAACCAAATTTGACATCTGTGAAATAACTACTCAATTATGCGGAACTATATAAAGTACCCATTTCAAAAACACAATCCTTATGGATTTTTTTTCTCATTTTGAACAAGTCGAAAAGTAAACAGCAATGCAGCCCATACAAATGAACGGGTAGTGGGTCCTATGAGCCGGAGGGAAAGAGATAATCTAAGTCAATGTGATAGCTATTGCAACCAACTCGATATCGTATCTAAAAACATGATTCGCAAGCCGTAGATACCACAACTCATACATATGACGACCGCCAGTAAAGATGAGCCACACAGATCACTTTGACAATGATTAGTGAACAGACACAAACCATCACAGCTGCTGCGTTCAATGGCTTATTCCACCTGCAATTACTTTCCTGCTCAATGACCCCATCACCAGTCGGCCAAAAAAAGTTCATAGTCTCTCAAATTATGGTCATAATAAATCATGGGTGTGCCAACGAGAAAGTATCCCGTGCCCTGAATTCTTCCGTTTTAATTTATAAAACAAAATTTATTTACGATAAATGAAATAAACCAGCCACAGTTTTGCTATCCAGACAACGAAACAAGTTGTGGAAAAATGTAATCTACTCAAACATTTGCTTCTTTAATAAAATGGTGAACCCTGTTCAAATTGTTATAATCGATGCATTGATTTTATTGACAATAAGGCAATTAGTACGCGAGCCTTTACACACAATCCAGTGAACATTGTTCTAGGTTTATCATCTGGTCAGAAATAATCATGATATCCACGTAAGAGATAATCTCTGAACACCAGTTGGCGAATTACCAACATTGAAGTATGCTCTCCAGCATCCTCATTACATAAACATATATTTTTTTACTTTCCTTCGCTGGTAGGTCCCTCTGATCAAAAGCCAGCCCATAAATGCCGTTGGAACAAATGGATACTGGCGTGAGCTGGGAAGCGATTATGCCAATCGGCTGGTAGGCTACGTGGTGATATCCTACGCACGCCTTTGACCATGAGTCAGAAGAGCTCTTCTCTACTAAACAAATGTCTGATCATACAATTCAGCAATATTAAAGTTTGTTGAGTATCTTTCCAAAAAAAAAAATTTAGGACTAACCAAGTATCGAAGGGACAGCCCTTACAAACAATTTATATCGTGCCACCTTTCTTTTCCTGATCGAGACATCGTCGTTGACAAAATTAAATGGATCTTCTGTTCGTCTGTCCTCGAGTTAGCATCTTAATCGTAAGCCTGTTGTTGTGCGCGATGCTGACTCTGGATACATTTTAGACTTCATCTGATTTTCATAATGTAATTTTGGACAAGATATTTCTAAACGTATCCAGATACGGTATTTTGCCGAACACAAATCGTAACGAGCATTTATTTTGCATGAGAACCAGGATAAACCTGAGTTCTTACCGCTAACGCATGGTGTTTAGTTACCTTGACTAACTTGAGAGAGTGAAGGTTTGATTTTACTGTGTGGAAGTGTGCCCCCGTAGATACTGTACCTAGCTAGCTATTTCAATTTTTTTTTAAATCACTGCGAAGTCATCGGCAACCAAATGACATACGACTTAATGATTTTGTTAATGAACCTTATTATGATTTTAGTGTCTTGCAATTAGTTCCACATCATAGTTTAGTACTCATTAAATTTGTAGATTTCATTCATTGTATTACGATATTCTTCAAGTAGCTACAGAGTGTCTGATCATTATTTTTAGGTGTAAAAGTGTCTCACAATACCATTGACGAAGTGATTCCCAGTACCCAAACAGGCATATTTTGCACATGACTACATAAATAATCCTCGTCGTGTTTGGCATTAAACACCAGTCGATGAACAACATCAAAGCCTGCATATGCCAACATGATATGAACGCGTTTAGTCACTCGTCAAATACTCGTCAAGTTGTTTTTGCATGAGCCTTTATTGTGATTAGAATTTAGTTTAGTTTCTGTAACAAGGACAAATAAAAAGAAAGATTTTCGTAGGCATTGCCTCCATGATAGCACGATTTAGAGAACAATGAATCTAATATAAAACTGATTCAACTAGACAGAGTACGCATCGCTAACCTAAAATGCACTATCGGGAATCCATAATTAATCTAAAATCATTAAATTTTAATTGTCCTTCATAGTTAATCACCCGAACTTGCTCAAGGCAATGATGGAGGAAGAATGGTAGAAGTCATCAACACCGATGTTTCCTGAACTGGAACACTCCACTCCATAATTTTGAACGCTTATGCTTCAATTAATTGCGCTCTATGTCGTAAACTCGCCTATGATTCATGCAAGAATGTATAAGGACTAAAACTAATCTTCACACAGAAATACATCAGATCCAATTACCACAAATTAAGACCTTCTAAATTTCCGGGCCTGAGTGTAGCATCGGTGGCGTCAAGATAACGGTCAGAAGCAGTCATGGTGAGGCAATAAAATCAGATGCTCCCGCAGATTGAAAGCCTACAATTTACTTTTTCCGTCCCTCATTGGTCCTTTTTGACCACTGTACTGACGTCACCAGGACTGAACCCAGGCCTAAAGATGAGGGAAGCACTGACTGGAGCTGCAATTTTGTTGTATTGCTTGTTGATGATGAGTTTTAGTGCTATACTTTCTGCGTTGAATCAGTTTATGACATGAAAAATAATAATGCTAAGCAATATACGAGTATATGCGTTCGAGCATGCATCCACCCAGTTAGAAGTCAGCGGTGAGTAGTCATAGGCCAACCTCCAAGCGAACGTAGGCCTACGCCAACATCAACAACAGGCCTGAGCCTAGCTTCAATGACGTCACAGAATTAGCCTTACATGTTCAACCGGGGAAGGGAAGTACGAATTCTTCCAGAATGAAAATGCATTGTGTTCCATTTCATTTCCTCTTATTGACCATTGTAGACTACATTTGTGACGTCACTGAAGATATGCTCAGGCGCAGAGTCAACCATTCCTGTATATTCCTGATGTGACGTCACACAAGAGAGTATAAATGATCAATAAGAGAGGCAGAAAACCCATTCGCATTCTTTTTTCGAGTTGGACCTCATTTTTCGCTCCATATTGGTAGCTTCCTCTCATTACTCTAACGTCACAACAGAAATATTTCGGCCTGTACCGTTAGGGGGCCTCGGCAGACCTGAAGACGTAGGTGACCTTGATTCAATACATTATTTTATATCTGGGAATAAAAATAATCAATACTCGAAGCTAAAATCCTCCTGCCGCCCCGTCGATAATGCAGAGGCACCACGCATCTTCCTGGAACCCGTAAATGTTTAGAAATGTGTTAACTTCGCAACTGTTCCAGTAGGAACAACATTGAATGGTCGCTGCAGTTAACACTTTCAATTAGTGCCGGCCCGATATGGGAACAAAATCGATGACAAATACGTACTGGGAAGGCACCCGAGGCTTTTGTACGAGAATCACCTCCCAAATCTAACAATTCACCCTCCTCGTTCGATAATACAGAGGCACCAGCTGAGGGTGAGTTCCCCGCTGAGGGTGAGGTCCCCGCCGAAGGTGAGGAGGTTCCCCTTGGTGAGGAGGGTGAGCTCCCTCCCCAGCCCAAGAAGAAGCCAAAGTTCTTCGTCCACTGGGACAGGAGGAAGGCCAGGTTCTACGACTACAACTTCGACTACGGCACCAACTACTACTCCTCCATGGTCGGCTACGTCGATCAGAAGAACACAGGTGAGACGAGGGGACTTGAAGAGGGAGAAGGGATTTAGCAAGGTAGAGGGGAGACTTGGCAAGGGAGAAGGGAGGACTGGGCAGGAGAGAGGAGGAAACATGGCAGGGTAGACGAGATAACTTCGTTGGCAGGGATGAGGAGAGGATTGGTTATCAGAGGTGAGGCGTGGACTTAGTGAGGGAGAGGGGTAGACTTGGAGAGGGAGAGGAAATGAACGACTTGGCAAGAGAGGAGTGAATCTTGGCAGATCTCGGGCAGATGCACCCAACCAGCGGTGTCCGACCATGGGGAATAATAGTTATTCCGGAGCTACTGCAACCATAAGTGCTACAAATTTTTGTTTCTCCGGCTGCTGTATCCAAAGTCTCTGTGATAATGCGTTTTATGATCAGACAAACCGCACTATTTCCGCAATTCATTCAACCAAATCAGCATTTCAATTTCCGTCTTGGTTTTTCAACTAAGTGAATTATTTTATTCTTTCAATCAATTTTTCATTGGGTACAAAACAGCCGCAAAAAAATAATGTAAATCTAATACCGTAAAAGGATTTTCTCTTGTGTCCGAATACGCAGAGCTGGCAACGCTGCAACCCGTTCACAGTTTAAATGAGGTCTTATCCCAGTCCAAGTATCAAAAACAATATTGACAAACGACAAAATTAGTTCACAGTCTTTGACAGTGAACGCATAGTAAATTGTTCCATTTCTGGTAAATAATGTTATGCAAATCCCTACCGGGCTAATTTTTTGTATGAAATTACAGTTTTTCTTTCCCGTCAAACTTCTGTTATTCGGCACATGACAGCATTCAGAATATCGCGCCAAACTCTCTTGATGAAGTCAGCACGCACGGCAATGAATGCTCACGCAGTCAGGCATTGGAGGAGGTTTTCTAGACAATCTGTTTATATGTAACAAATCGGTATATATATTGTTAGAAGGGGACTATGGTCAGATACTCGAGCAAATAGAGGGGTCAGTTTGTTCAATTTGTATATATTAGTGAGTCAAGCGTGGGCAAGTCAGTTAGCCAAGCGTGGGCAGGTCAGTTAGCCAAGCGTGGGCAGGTCAGTTAGCCAAGCGTGGGCAGGTCAATTAGTCAAGCGTGGATAAGTCGGTAAAGCGTGGATATGTCAGTTAGTCATATATGGATGGTTTAATTAGTCAACCCTGGATGTTTTAGTGAGTCAATCGTGGATGATCGTTCGAAATTACTGCGCCAAACACAGAAATCCAGAGCAATCATCTAACTTCATGTTTATTACAAGTTTCAAACACCTTTTGGCAGTCTAACTTACAAATGTCGTTTAGTTACCTTTTCGAATGCCTTGGTTTCGCACACGTAATATTTTATGAGCAATAAGAAACATCCTCCCACTCGATCCATGAAGTAACTAGACTAAACATCCTCCCACTCGGTTCATGAAGTAACTAGACTAAACATCGTTACTTGCTCTCGACTGGGTCGAAAAGACTGAATTTAACAGGAATAGCCTCAGGAAAACAAGGAACCTGTATTAAGTAAGAACTCGTGTTTATTAAGGCCTCGTATTCAATGAACCCTTGGAATAAGGTAAACCTCATATCTCTGGTAAGGCTTGGTAAGTAGTTAGCCCTCAACAGTAGTTGAATTCAACATGGTTATTCACCGCTCTTCAGCCCCCGTAAATAACCTCAGAGCTCGTATAGAAACTTATTAATAACTCAGAGTTCGTATAGTAACTTATTATTAACTCAGAGCTCGTATAGAAACTTATTATTAACTCAGAGCGCGTATAGAAACTTATTATTAACTCAGAGCTCGTATAGAAACTTATTACTAACTCAGAGCTCGTATAGAAACTTATCATTACCTCAGAGCTCGTATACAAACTTATTATTAACTCAGAGCTCGTATAGAAACTTATTATTACCTCAGAGCTCGTATAGAAACTTATTATCAACTCAGAGCTCGTATAAAAACTTATTATTACCTCAGAGCTCGTATAGAAACTTATTATTACCTCAGAACTCGTATAGAAACTTATTATTACCTCAGAGCTCGTATAGAAACTTATTAGCTGAACTAATTCGATGATCGGTATTAAATGTAGGTAACTAAGTCTAGTCAATCAGACTATTTATACATCGCACAACTCCGTTTTGGATCGTCACAGTGAACTGTCCTCCAGTGTTTACAGTTGACCGAATATTTTAATGTCTTAATTGGTTTCTCTCAGTGTTCCATGTAAACCCATTTCAACGCAAACAGATTTTTTTTCTATAATCACACGCTCCTTCATTTTGTGCATCCGAGTGAAATTGTATTTTAGAAACAGCTTTTGAACAACTTATTTTTCTGCGTGGAATTCAGTAGTGGCCAGCTGTTATCATAAGACGTGGCCAGCTGCTAACCTAAGAGGAGGTCAGCTGCTATCCTAAGAGGTGACCAGCTGCTATCATAAGATGAGGTCAGCTGCTTTCCTAAGAGGTGGCCAGCTGGTATCCCCTGAGGAGGCCAGCTGCTATCCTTAAAGGTCGGCAGCTGGTCTCCCAAAAAGTGGCCAGCTGTTATCTCAAGGGGTGGCTAGCTGCTATCCTTAAAGGTAGCCAGCTGTTATCCTGACACGATAATAAATCGACCTTCAAAACTTACACTTTTATTTTGGAACATGAACTTTGGGTGGAATTGTGTGTATGTCTGTGGTTATTGTGGCGTGGTGGAAATATTCAGTTTGCGAAACAAATCAATGACAGCTCTTAGTGTATTGAACCCATACAATTTTGCATTAAAAATGTATCGTTTGTTATTGTTGAATACATTTATTTGTCGTGAATTATTCGTTCTGAGATTAGACTATAAATGTTGTTGCCGTATTTGATTTATTAAGCTCTTCTATTTCTTATCTTGAGAAACTGTCCTGTTATTATACTTTATTTAGCGCCTTAAATAGCGCAGTATTGAAGCAAGTTGTTCTCGCGTTAGACTTTAAAGTTCTTTCTTTTAGTCCTTTATGTCTTGAAAAGTGTCCTTCCTTTGAACATTTGAATCCTTCTTTATACTGATTTAGAGTGGCTCCTATTCTTTTAGTTCGTAACTATCCCGTGAACGTTCGGTTGCCTTGCATTGTAATCCTTGCGTTGAAACCATCCAACGCACGTTCATCGTCCATCCTTTTCAAGTCGATGACAAAAACCATGAACCGAACCGACTTTGCATTCTCTCAGCCGAGAGGAGAAACGAGTGTGAATCTCCTTTGCACTTTAGTGTCCCACCCCGGTTAATTCTATCCAGACAGAAAGTAATGGTGACTTCAAATCTTTGGGGTAATAGTATACCAACGAATAATTATAATTAGGGTGCCATATCGTCAGTCGATGATAACCCACCCTAAAGGGGCCTTATCATCAACCGACGATAACCCGCCCCCAAGGGAGCCACATTATTGTTAGATGCCAACCCGACCGTATGGGTGATTTATAGTCGGCGATGGCTGGCCGCCAGTGACCAACCCTTAATTTCTAACTTGCATCTTAACCAACACCTCAGCGGTTCATCTCGGATCCCCTCCGAGACCTAAACGGAAATCAACAGAGACTCTACCCCTTATCGTCTTGCCGCGTGTTTTCTTTGTTAACCACCATACTAACCCTTGGTGCGAACCAACAGTGTTCTCTACCCAAGGATCGGCCACCGTTCCCCGACGCATGGCCTTCGCTGAGCGTGGCATGTACAGCTCCCTGGAGCGTTCCCGCAACCCTGACATAAAGACCCAGAGCCTGCTCAACGACGTCCGCAGCTCCATCAGGAACTTCGAGACCTCCCAGAGGGTCTATGCCTACGGCAGCAACAGGAAGAAGTACTAGGACTAAGGTGAGGGATATTGAGAAAAAATAAAACTAAAGTAGTAACACCATAGAACAGGGTGAGTAGCTAGAAACTAAATATAGGGTATGGAAGGAAAACAGAAGTACTAACATCAAGGTGAGTAACCAGAAATAAAATGACCCGAAAAGGGAAATACTAAGACCATGAAGAAAAGCCAGAAATACAAAGTAAATCAATCAAAGAGTTGGTCCATATTAAAAATTATAATTGCATTATCATTGGTCAATTGTTGCCCGAAGCTGCACAAGATTGTCAACGCTAACGTCCTTTCTCTCCTCCAGGAGAGTGTGTCTGGTACGCATGACCTGGAACCAACGACAGACCATCCAAAAGCATCCCAAACTCGACTGGTCGTTCTGCTGCTACTATATAACAGTCGTCAGCTAAACACCTCCCTACTCTGAAGATAACCATCACCTTCTTCTCTAGACCAACCACCCAACGAGAGGTCTAACAAACAGTGTTGTTGATGTCCTACAACAACAAGGAATCTACCATCAGCAAACACTTCTCCAATTTTAAAATAATCTCTATAAACATTCAAAAAAGTGGTGACCAGAGAAGTTTGCCATAAGAGAACGAAATCTCAGTCCAAGGAATGGTGCATGGTTACCGAGCTAGTGTGACAACCAGCAACATTGTTCGCTCGAACGAGGCTTAAAATTTTGAGTCCATTCTTTATTAGCAATGCTTCATCTAACTACTATCGATTTGCCTTTGTGTTTTTGAAATGTCAGTAAACATGCTTGTTATCATCGAAGCCTGATAATAAAAAAATTAGAACAAAAATTCAGGATTGGCATCCATTTTTACATCCAAAAATTCTACTCAATTTAGTTAATTTGGTTACAAAATTATTGGAATTTTGTAAATAGGTTTCATTATCTATCAGTTCATTTTGAGATCATTTTTATTCCCAATTTAGGCAGTTCATCTTACAATGAAATGCGTATTTTAAATAATAAATTAAGGAATGAAATTTTATTTCCAGTTCTAGTGTACTTTTTTGGAGTTTTAATGTAGTCTGTTTTTAACTCCTATGAGGTTGCTTGTAACTACAACTCTTCTTTTACTTATGTATGGTCGTGCCCATTGTTTTGTTTATTTATCTGTGCTTGTTTTTGTTTTTTTCATTCCCTGTTGTCGTTCGCTACCAATTCAACGTCTTGGCGATATCTCTGAGCACACACATAACAAGACACTCACACAAACTCAAAAATGAACAGTCCGTTGTTCAAGACTTGCCAACAAATTGCTCATGTGCGTGACTTCTCAATCTTATCCAAATGTCCAAGTCTGTCTCTGCTGTCGTGAACGTCCATGTGCATCGCAACGAAAGTTAAGCAACTTTTATTGCTGGAGTGGGAGGAGACTTGAAAGCCTCGCCCCTTCGATGTAGGAGGTTACCCCAGCCACCTTCTACACCAATCACAGGAGCGGGATGCTTTAGCTCCACCCACTCGGTCTTAACCACAGGTGATCCATCACTGTAAGAGTCATCTGAACTGTACGTTTACACCAAGCGTTATGACCACAACATCGTCAACGTCTAAGTACTTCGATAGTTTTCGTTGTATCTTTAGTCGTAGTTCCATCGCTTCTTCCTCCAGCCGAAACCCAACTCAAAAGCAACATCATCGCAAAGAAGTGTTTTTCATCATCATCGAAAATAAGATCTGAATGTTGATGTCAGAAAAGTAACATCATCGTCTTTCTGGAAACTTGTGAGAGCAACTTCTAACTGCCTACTTTCTTACTTAATTTTAGCTGTAAAGAGAAGGAGAACTTTCTTATATAAAATTACATACAACACCAGCCCTGTTTTTCATTTGTTACTTGTTTCCTCCTACTGCATGTAGTTAGTTGTCCTGCAGATTTGATTTGATCCTCATTCCCACCAGAGTCTCAACGCGAGTCGTAATAGGCTCCCCCGTATGGCTCGATGATCATGGATTCCTGTAGGCTCGCACGTCTCAGTGCGCGAGAAAAAAACTGCACGCTGTTAAAGTTAGAAAAATGTGAAAATCTTAGCAATGACAGACGCACGCTAGTGCACTCAAGAAAAAAGCTTAGACGAAACTGATCTCCGCTTCCAATCATTTAGAACTTCAAGAGTACTATGTACGCACGATAGTGCATGCAGGTAGCATCGTCGATACTGGTACAAAGTTTACGCTACACGGACAATGTCAGCTCCGACAGCAACGCAACACGACCTAAGCCGCTACGCGGTCTAGGTCGATTTTAGTACACTTCATTTATTCAGGTAAGACTCAGACGAAACGAATCTTCGCCTCCAATCATCTAGAACTTCAGGAGTAAGATGTACGCACGCTAGTGCGCACAGGTATTATCGTTGAGACTAGTCAAGGTTAACAGATACACGGACAAAGTCAGCTCCGACAGCAACGCAACACAATGTTTACAGCTAAGCGGTCTAGTTCAGTAGAGGTACAATTTATTTATTTGGGTAAGATAAAGACTCAGACGAAACGGATCCCCGCCTCCAACCCCTCAGAACTCCAAGAGTAATATGCACGCGCGCCAGTGAGCACAGATAGTATCGTCTAGGGCTTCACGGATCAGATCAACTCCAACCACAACGCATAACAAAGTTTATAGCTACGCAGTCCAGGTCAACCCCAGAGACTACATATGGTCCGTGCACGCGTGAGCGAGCACCGAATGAAGAAAAACACATATTCACAAAATCACAAAAAGGAACTCCCGCACAAATACACTAGCATTATTATACATGACAGAATTGTGTATCGTGAAGAAGAAAGTAAGGGCAGGTTCGTCATGGGCAGAAAAACTGCTCAGATTATTGATTTCGCACTTATTTATTAGGGGGATAGGGTGGGGACAGAGGTCCCTTTGATTTGATATGATCCTCAGTTCCACCAGAGCCTCAACGGGAGTGCTAATAGGCTCCCCGTAGGGCTCGATGATCATGGATTCCAGTAGGCTCCCACACTTCTGTGTGCGAGAAAAAAAAACGATTTAAAGTTAGAAAAGTTTGAAAACTTTAGCAATGTCAGACACACGCTGTTGCATATAAGAAAAACGCTTAGACGAAACGGAACTCCGCTTCCAATCATTTAAAATTTCAAGGGTAATATGTACGCACGCTAATGCGTACAGGTAGAATTGTCGAGACTAGTACAAGGTTTACGGCTACACGGACAAAGTCAGCTCCGACAGCAACGCAACACGACCCCGTGGGTCGATCATAGTACACTTCATTTATTCAGGTAAGACACTGACGGAACGAATCCTCGCCCCATACATTTAGAACTTCAAGAGTAATATGTACGCACGCTAGTGCGCACAGGTATCATCGTTGAGACTGGTGCAAGGTTTACGTCTACATGGAAAAAGTCAGCTCCGATAGCAGCGCAACACAATATTTACAGCTACGCGGTCCAGTTAAGTAGAGGAACAATTTTAATATTCAGGTAAGATAAAGACTCAAACAAAACGAATCCCCGACTCCAATCACTCAAAACTCCATGAGTAACATGCATGCGCGACAGAGCGCACAGATAGTATCGTCGAACTTGGTACAAGGTCTATGGCGTCACGAATTAGATCAATTCCAACCGCAACACGTCACAAGGTAATATAGCTACGCAGTTCAAGTCAACACCAGAAACTACATTTGGTCCGTGCCCGCGCGAGCGAGCATAGACTGAAGAAAAAATACCCTTTCGCAAAATCACAAACAGGAACTTCTGCACAGATACACCAGCATTATAATGCATGTCAAAATTGTGGATCGTGAAGAAGAATGTAAGGGCAGGTTCGTCATGGGCAGAAAAACTGCTCAGATAATTGATTTCGCACTCATTGTTTAAGGGGAAAGAGCGGGGGGCATAGGTCCCTAGGGTCCTAAAACAGCCCGATGAATCCCGAAGGGTAACTCATGTCCCCGGGTCTTCCCGAGCTCCCCGAGTCCCTCGAGACCCCTCGTCTCAGCTCATCTCGGCTTGCCTCGAATCATTTCGGCCAGTCTCGGCTCGTCGCGACCGACTCGACTCGCCTCAACATGTTTCTACTGATCTCGACGCACCTCGACCAGTCTCAACGCGACCCTCGGTCTCTGTTCCAGTAATCCGGGGACTGTAATAGTTGACTGTTCTACTCAAGCATTTCACATATATACATTTTTCTGTGTATGGTTTGACTTGATTTGATTTGAGCCTCATTTCCACCAGAGCCTCAACGTGAGTCATAATAGGCTCCCCCGTGGGTGCGACCGTCGTTGATTCAGGTAAATTCACACGGCCTCGCGTGCGAAACTATTAGTCATGTCAAGATGAAGTCGGTACGTATTTCAATTGTGGCATATTCGCGTACTAGCGCGTACGAGAGAGTAAAGAGTTAACGCGTATCTTCGTAAAATGTGTTGGTATTTCTGTGCGTAATGGGGTAGAGAGACCATCTCACTTGCACAGATGTTTGGGGTTTAGACAGTTTCGTATAGTCCGGTGTGTTTTCCGGAAGCGCTAACCTTTTTATGGTAGGTTGGGTCCGTGAGTAGGCTTTGTATGTTGCAATGGGGATTTAGGAACGCTCGTCGGGCTGCCGCGAGTGCGTTGCAATCCATCAGTAATTGTTTCACGATGATAGCCACTTGGGGGCAACAGGGGTAAGGTGGCGTGTTTGGTGGTGTGTCGACATCCATCAGGTGGTTGTGAGTTATCCACGTGTGTCCCGGGCACAAGCGGTTGATGAACACTTGGTCTTTTCTGTTGGTTAACTTCGTTTCCCATTCTCCGACTGAGAGTTTGAATGTAAGCATTTGTTGTCCACTCTGTTGCCACATTTCATCCCATTGGGATGTTATATGGGAGTTGATGATAGGGAACCAGTCCCGGTAATGTATTGCGAAAAATTGTTCGTGGTGAGTAGATGCCAGTTTAGCAAGCGAGTCCTCAGGTTCGTTTCCGCTTATTCCCGCGGGCTCGTGGATCCAGCAGAATTCCACTGCCTGACCCGTCTCGGACATCACAAAGACATCGTGCTTCATTTTACGTAGAACTGGATGTTCGTAGTGCAGTATTTTAAGATGGGTGAGGACACTCAGACTGTCTGAGAATACGACGTATTTGAGGAAGCGATGTGTTTTTGCAATAGAGACGGCTAGTTTGAGTGCGCGAAGCTCCGCAGAGAACACGGAGGCCTCTTGTGGGTGGGATACCGAGAGTGGGGTATCCCCGCACACAGCGGCGGCTCCCACTCCGTCCGCGGTTTTGGAGCCGTCAGTGTATATGTGGCGCTGCTCTAAATATCCTTCCTCGAGTAGTCTCAGGAATTCCTGCCGGTATGCGTTGGTTTGAGAAGTTGCTTTAGGGTACATTTGCAGGTCTAGGTTGACCGGGGGTGGGTTGATCGTCCATGTTGGTGTGTTAATTTGAAAGATTCGGTAGGAAAACGAAGGCTTACTGGCTTGACGATTGATGTTTAGCGAGGTCAGCAGGTTGTCCACACGCAGGGAAAACGGTGGGCGTATATTTTATTTTAGGCGAAAAAAGGCGCTTAATCAGATATGTTGCTGATGTGGCTGATTGCTGGGTTGTTGATTAGACTTCTAGTCTTAAAATATTATTGTAGTGAAAGTTTGTCTCGCCGGAGCGGAAGTAGAAGTTTGTTAGCGAGCACATTTTGGGATTCGATTGGGGTGGAGCGGAACGCGTCGGTTGTGATACGCAAAGCATTGTTTGCGATAGTCGAGAGAGGGTCGCAATAGTTTTAGCTGCAGAACCATAGACAACGGCTCCGTAGTCCATGCGTGATCTATTATTACTCTGAACAGCGTCATTCCGGTGTCCATGTCGGTACCGAACTTCAGGGATGTTCCCGATTGGATAAATCCCGTCGACCTTTGGCATCGAGTCGCCAGGGCTGCAATGTGGGGTCACCCCGTGAGTTTAGGGTCCCACATAAGACCCAGAAATTTGATCGATTCTCCGTATACTAGAAGTGTGTTTTGCAGCGTTAGGGCTGGTTTCAGGTGTAAACCAGGCACAAGGGTAAAATGCATGCTTTCAGCTTTAGAGGGCGAGAATCGGAATCCGTTTAGGGAAGCCCAGTTCCCGACTAGGTTAAGGCACTTCTGAAGTTCATGTTGAA
Source organism: Gammarus roeselii (assembly GCA_016164225.1). Classification (NCBI taxonomy): domain Eukaryota; kingdom Metazoa; phylum Arthropoda; class Malacostraca; order Amphipoda; family Gammaridae; genus Gammarus; species Gammarus roeselii. The sequence continues at coordinate 26,799 of SDVV010000626.1, forward strand.
TTTTTATGAGGCTAGGGTGTCTGTAGCTTATTTGTAGGTCGTCCACGTATAGTGATGAGGGCAGTCTTCCGTCTCGGGGAAGAATGTCGGTTAACTGATCGATTTTGAGGATAAAAAGAGTGACACTGAGGACGCTTCCCTGGGGGACGCCCATCTCTTGCGGATATGACGGAGACAGTGTCGCTAACCTTGACCTTGATGGTGCGACTTTGTAGAAATTGATGAATGAAAAGTGGTAGCCGACCTCTCAAACCTTTACGGTGGAGATCCTTCATGATCCCGTATTTCCACGTAGTGTCGTATGCTTTTTCAACGTCGAAAAATATGGAAACCACATATTCTCTTCGGACGAAGGCCTGTCTAATGTCTGATTCTAGTCAAACGAGGTGGTCCGTTGTGGAGTGGCGCTTACGGCCACCGCACTGGATGTTGTTAAGGCCTGCGTGCATTTCAAGGTAGTCCACTAGGCGTGAGCCTATCATTCTTTCCATAGTCTTACATAGGACGCTAGTTAGGGCAATGGAACGATAGTTATGTGGGTCGCTGTGACATTTTCCCGGTTTGGGTATCGGGATAATTATGATTCTCGCCATTGGTTGGGAATGAATGAATTTGAATACAACGTATTGAACACATTTAGTAGGTGCTGGAGAGCGTTGTCATGGAGGTGTTTGATCATGTTGATGTGCACTTGGTCCGGCCCGGGTGAGGTTTCACTAGTGTGGTCAATTGCATATTGTAGTTCATGGATGGAGAAAGGCTTGTTGTAGAATTATCTTAAGATCTTCTCCCGTTTGAAAGAAACCGTATCACTTGTTGATTGTGATATTTCGCTGAAAGTCTGAGCTAGTTTGTCCGCGATGTCCGCGTATGAAGAATAGACAGAGTCTCCGTCTGACAGTATGTGGATAGGTCGCTCGAGGCGACCTTGGATACGTCTGATTTTTCCCCACTCTGTGTATGGGTTTTACAGCGTGGGGAGAGGAAAGCAGGGGTGGCAGGGATCAGAAAGGCCTCAAGCGGGTCCCAAAATTTCTCAAGTGGGTCCCAAAGGGTCTCAAGGTGGTCCCAAAGGACCCCAGACGGGTCCAAGTGGGTCCCCCCAAATCCTCCTAGTCTTTCAAGTCTCCCGGGTCCTTCGAGTCCCGCAGAGTCCCACGAGTACCCTCCATTCCGGGATCAACTAGTCTCAACCAGCCTCGGTTCGTCTCGACTCATCGCCTCGCCAGTCGACTCGTCTCCAATCGCCTCAACCTGCCTCAACTCGCCTCGTCCCCTCCACGCACAGTGTCATTCAAGACTTCCACTTTCCAAGAATAACAGCAACATTATTTCACCATTTGGCCATCAAAACGCCTAGCTGTGCTCGGACATATATTAGACGCCCGAGAGAGAGCAAGTTCTCCCACCGTAGGTTTCACTAGACTAACTTACACATCGCATAGTCCACCGAGGGCCCTGCGGGCGTCTAACGATACATAATTATATAACTAAACCTAAATTGATCGCCTTGTAAAATGGGCACAGATAAAAAATAGAGCACAAGAAATAAGAGACGATAAAATACTAAAATAAAATGCTAATGATCTATAAAATGAATAATCATCCATCCACCTCAATGTCCTGCAGAACACATCCGAATGTGTAGCAAATATGTAGAATATTTGTATCAATAGGGACAAAAATTGTGCCTACGAGCTCAAACCTATAACCTCAATTTTGTGCATACCAGCGATTACAAAATAGCGTTACAGTCATCATTCAGGTACAAACAAAAAGGTGAGGCGGAGTCGTTTGCATGCTCAAAATACACACGTCGATTGAGGGCTCGTTAGCGGTTAGGGATCAATTCAGAAGTCCGTAGTAGTTCGGCGACAACTCAAGCTTTGAATGCTCTGCAATTACTGGAGTTGACTAAGAGTCACCACCTTGACCTTATGTTAAACTTTTTGCTTGACAAGTTACATAGGATTTGTCTTCTTAATAAACTAAAGATTAGTGAGATCTATCAGAACTTTGTCAAACAATTATGTGAAATCATGTACTTGGAAATAAAATGTATGAACAAATACTGCAGTAAGTCGATCAATTCTACTTATTTTGAGTTCATTATAATATTGGTAAGGTGTTGTGGAAATATATTGTGTACGTTGAAATTTTCAGAGTAATATAAGAGCACTCGTATTCAAGTACAAATTTCAATAATAGGTGATAGTAAATGTCCCCGTTACAAATCTCATGTATGTTCCTATTGGGCGCAGCCTCCTTCCAAACATGAATCAACTCTGATATATGATCTTAATCAGACGTAGAGTGATGCGCTGGAAGGTTGAAATTCAGAAGACGTATAAATCGGCTTGAAATGACTAGTTGATGTCCAGGAAAAAGACTCCGCCTGTATTTCTGCAACGTTATACAATTCTAATTAAATAATCCGACTACGACAAGTACCCACTTTGAAAACTCTTATTGGATTATAGCAATTTTATTTCAATCCTAGAGATCTAAGGTAAGAGCATGTAATGCGTATAGATGCATTCAAACAAAAGCGATCTATTGGTGAGCCAAACAAATCCCAGAGACTGGACAGATCTAATGAATTGATGGGACAATAAATGTCACTTCACATAAAACTTCGAAAGAAAAACTAGCGCCGTATGCAAGGTGTTCCTTACACTCCACGTACAGGGCTGGAGCAGGTGGCACAAGTTGTAACAGGTGGCACGGGCTGTAACAGGTGGCACGGGCTGTAACAGGTGGCACGGGCTGTAACAGGTGGCACGGGCTGTAACAGGTGGCACGAGCTGTAACAGGTGGCACGGGCTGTAACAGGTGGCATGGGCTGTAACAGGTGGCACGGTTGCATACGCGGGCGGGACAAACTCGTTGTAGACTTCGGTGGAATCGACTTTATGTAACTCGAGGATAAGAAAAAAAAAACATAACTGAACTTTCTTTGGTGATTTGGTTGAAGTTAGCTTCAACTGCACTGCGGAGGATAATATGACCTTAAATGTTCCGCTTGAATAAATTAAGTCATAGGTAAGAACTGAGGTTACTAAGGAACCGAGGTTGAAGAGATTACTAGGGAGCTGAATCTGCTGAGGTTTTTAGATGCATGGGCTGCTATTTATCAGGAATACAATAAATACAGATCAGCTAAGAAAAATTAATAAACTGAAGAATGATGAGAACCAGCATCAACTAGGGAGAGTGCTGCCATACCATGTTTGAGTGAAATTTTGAATAACGGCTTTGCCTACAAATTCTTCTGAAATTTGGAAAGCTCTTCCCCACCCATAAGCCAGCCTGAATCCCATGTCTAGCCGAAATGACGTTTAAATGCTAGAACCCTAAACCAGCACACCCGGAGGTATTAACTTGAATTGGAAAAAATTGAAAATCACACAGGGAAA
>SDVV010000627.1:0-30212 GCA_016164225.1 Gammarus roeselii
TGTTTTAGGTGTTTTAGTTGTTATAGGTGTTATAGTTGTTTAGGTGTTTTAGTTGTTTAAGGTGTTATAGGTGCTTTAGGTGTGTTAATTTTTTTAAGCGTTTCAGTTGTTTTAGGTGTTCAAGTTGTTATAGGTGTTTTAGCTGTTTTAGTTTTTATTGTAGTTTTAGTTGTTTTAGTTGTTGTAGTTGTTTAAGTTATTTTATTTGGTATAGTTGTTTTAGCTGTTTCAGTTGTTTTTGGTGTTTCAATTGTTTTAGTTGTTATATTTCTTATAGTTGTTTTAGTTGTTTTAGTTGTTATAGTTGTTGTAGTTGTTATAGTTGTTTTATTTGTTATTGGTGTTTTAGTTTTTATAGGTGTTTTAGGTGTTGTAGTTATTGTTGGTGTTTTAGGTGTTGTAGTTGTTTTAGGTGTTCTAGGTGTGTTATGTGTTATAGGTGTTATAGGTGTTTTAGGGGTTTAGTTGGCTTAGGTGTTTTAGTTGCTTTATGTGTTTTAGTTGTTTTCGTTGTAGGTGTTCTAGGTGTTTTAGGTGTTTGAATTGTTTTAGTTGTTTTAGTTGTTATAGTTGTTTTAGTTGTTATAGTTGTTTTAGTTGTTTTAGTTGTTATAGTTGTTTTAGTTGTTTTAGTTGATTTAGTTGTTTTAGTTGTTGTAGTTGTTTAGTTGTTTTAGTTGTTTTAGTCGTTATAGTTGTTTTAGTTGTTTAGTTGTTTTAGTTGTTTTAGTTGCTTTAGTTGGTTTAGTTGTTATAAGTGTTTATGTTGTTGTAGCAGTTTTAGTTGTTTTAGGTGTTATAGTTGTTTTTAGTTGTTGTTGTGGTTTTAGTTGTTTTAGTTGTTCTAGTTGTTTCAGTTGCTGTAGTTGTTTCATTTGTTATTGTTGTTATAGGTGTTCTAGTTGTTTGGGTGTCGTAGTTTTTTTTATGTGTTTTAGTTGTTTTAGTTGTAGTTGTTTTAGCTGTTTTAGTTGTTGTAGTTTTTTGAGTTGTTTTATGTATTATAGTTGTTATAGTTGTATTAGTTGTTTTAGTTAATTTGGGTGTTCTAGGTGTTATAAGTGTTATATGTGTTGTAGGTGTTTTAGGTGTTTTAGGTGTTTTATGTGTAATGGTTGGTTTAGGTGTTTTAGTTGTTATAGTATTTTTAGGTGTTGTAGTTGTTCTATGTGTTGTAGTTGTTTAAGGTGTTTAGTTGTTAATGTGATGTAGTTGTTTTAGGTGTTTTAGTTATTTAATTGTTTTAGTTGTTATAGTTGTTTTAGTTTTTGTAGGTGTTTAGTTGTTTAGGTGTTTTAGTTGTTTTAATTGTTTAAGTTGTTCTAGTTGTTTTAGTTGTTCTAGTTGTTATAGGTGTTTTAGTTGTTATAATTGTTTGAGTTGTTATAGTTGTTTTTTGAGTTGCTTTAGTTGTTTTAGTTGTTTAGTTGTTTTAGTTGTTATAGTTGTTTTAGGTGTTTTAATATTTAAAGGGGTTATAGTTGTTGTAGGTGTTATAGTTGTTTTAGTTGTTTTAGGTGTTTTAGTTGTTATAGGTGTTATAGTTGTTTAGGTGTTTTAGTTGTTTAAGGTGTTATAGTTGTTTTAGGTGTGTTAATTTTTTTAGGTGTTCCAGTTGTTTCAGGTGTTCAAGTTGTTATAGGTGTTTTAGCTGTTTTAGTTTTTATAGTAGTTTTAGTTGTTTTAGTTGTTGAAGTTGTTTAAGTTATTTTAGTTGGTATAGTTGTTTTAGCGGTTTCAGTTATTTTTGGTGTTTCAATTGTTTGAGTTGTTATATTTCTTATAGTTGTTTTAGTTGTTTTAGTTGTTATAGTTGTTTCAGTTGTTATAGTTGTTTTATTTGTTATAGGCGTTTTAGTTTTTATAGGTGTTTTAGGTGTTGCAGTTATTGTAGGTGTTTTAGGTGTTGTAGTTGTTTTGAGTGTTCTAGGTGTGTTATGTGTTATAGGTGTTATAGGTATTTTAGGGGTTTAGTTGGCTTAGGTGTTTTAGTTGGTTTATGTGTTTTAGTTGTTTTCGTTGTAGGTGTTCTAGGTGTTTTAGGTGTTTGAATTGTTTTAGTTGTTTTAGTTGTTTTAGTTGTTTTAGTTGTTTTAGTTGTTTAGTTGTTTTAGTTGTTATAGTTGTTTTAGTTGTTTTAGTTGATTTAGTTGTTATAGTTGTTTTAGTTGTTGAAGTTGTTTTAGTTGTTTTAGTTAATTTAGTCGTTATAGTTGTTTTAGTTGTTTAGTTGTTTTAGTTGTTTTAGTTGCTTTAGTTGGTTTAGTTGTTATAAGTGTTTATGTTGTTGTAGCAGTTTTAGTTGTTTTAGGTGTTATAGTTGTTTTTAGTTGCTCTAGTGGTTTTAGTTGTTATAGTTGTTTAGTTGTTTCAGTTGTTGTAGTTGTTTCATTTGTTATTGTTGTTATAGGTGTTCTAGTTGTTTGGGTGTCGTAGTTTTTTTATGTGTTTTAGTTGTTTTAGGAGTTGTTTTAGTTGTTATATGTGTTTCAGTTGTTGTAGGGGTTTTAGTTGTTATATGTGTTTAAGTAGTTTAGGTGTTTTGGTTGTTTTAGTTGTTTTAGCTGGTTTAGTTATTTAGGTGTTATAGTTGTTTTATGTATTATAGTTTTTTTGTCTGTTTTAGTTGTTTGAGGTGTTTTAGGTGTTATGTTATTCTATGTGTTTTTGTTGTTCTAGGTGTTCAGTTGTTTTATTTGTTTTAGTTGTTTTTAGGTGTTTTAGGTGTTCAAGGTGTTATAGGTGCTTAGGTGTTTTAGGTGTTTAGGTGTTTAGGTGTTTAGGTGTTTTAGGTGTTTTAGGTGTTTTAGTTGTTATAGTTTATAAAGTTGTTTTAGTTGTTTAAATTATTGTAGTTGTTATATTTTTTGTAGTTGTTTAGTTGTTTTAGGTGTTTTAGTTGTTATAGTTTTATTAGTTTTTAGTTAATTTAGGTATTCTAGGGATTTTAAGTGTTATAGGTGCTATAGTTTTTTTTTAGATGTTATAGGTGTATTAGTTGGTTTAGGTGATTTAATTGTCTTAGTATTTTAGGTGTTTCAGTTGTTCTAGATGTTTTAGTTGTTTTAGGTGTTCAGTTGTTATAGTTAATATAGTTGTTTTAGGTGTTTTAGTTGTTCTAGTTGTTATAGTTGTTGTAGTTGTTTTGGTGGTTATAGGTGTTTTAGTTGTTGTAGGTGTTTTAGTTGTTGTAGGTGTTTAGTTGTTTTAATTGTTTAAGTTGTTCTAGTTTCTATAGTTGTTTTAGTGGTTTTAGTTGTTCTAGTTATTCTAGTTTTTTTAGTTGTTTTAGTTGTTATAGTTATTATAGGTTTTCAGTTGTTTTAGTTGTTTTAGTTGTCTTAGTTGTTCTAGTTGTTATAGTAGTTTTAGTTGTTATAGTTGTTTTAGTGGTTTTAGGTGTCTAAGTTGCTTAAGTGATTTCAGTTGTTGTAGTTGTTTTAGTTGTTGTAGTTGTTTTAGTTGTTTTAGGTGTTATAGTTGTTTAGTTGTTTCAATTGTTTTAGTTGTTTTAGTTGTTGTAGTTGTTTTAGTTGTTTTAGTTGTTATAGTTGTCTCAGTTGTTTTAGTTGTTTTAATTGTTTTTGTTATTATAGTTGTTTAGTTGTTTTAGTTGTTTTAGTTGTTATAGTTGTTTTCGTTGATATAGTTGTTTTAGTTGTTATAGGTGTTTCAGTTGTTATAGTTGGTCTAGTTGTTTAAGTTGTTTTAGTTGTTTAGGTGTTTTAGTTGTTTTAATTGTTATAGTTTTTTCGGTTGTTTTAGTTGTTTAGTTCTTATAGTTGTTTTAGTTGTTTTAGTTGTTGTAGTTGTGTTAGTTGTTGTAGTTGTTTTAGTTGTTATAGTTATTTTATGTGTTCTAGTTGTTATAGTTGTTTATTTATTTTAAGTGGTGTAGTTGTTTTAGTTGTTTTACTTGTTGTAGTTGTTTAGTTGCATTAGTTGTTTTAACTGTTTTAGTTGTTCAAGTTGTTTTGGTGATATAGTTGTTTCAAGTGTTTTAGTTGTTTTAGGTGTTATTGGTGCTTAGTTGTTTAAGTTGTTTCAGTTGTTTTAGTTGTTCTAGTTGTTTTAGTTGCTGGAGTTGTTTAGTTGTTATAGTTGTTTTAATTGTTTTAGATGTTTTAATTGTTATAGTTGTTTAGTCTTTTTAGTTGTTTTAGTTGTTGTAGGTGATCTATGTGTTTTAGTTTTTCTATTTGTTATTGTTGTTTTAGGTGTTATAGCTGTTTAAGGTGTTTCAGTTGTTGTGGTTTTTTTAGTTGTTGTAGGTGTTTTAGTTGTTTTAATTGTTTAAGTTGTTCTAGTTTTTATAGTTGTTTTAGTTGTTTTAGTTGTTCTAGTTGTTCTAGTTGTTATAGTTGTTATAGGTGTTTTAGTTGTTATAGGTGTTTTAGTAGTTCTCGGTGTTTTAGTTGTTTGAGGTGTCATAATTGTTATAGGTGTTGTAGTGGTTTAGGTGTTATAGTTGTTTTATGTGTTTTAGTTTTTATATGTGTTATAGGAGTTTTAGGTTTTATTAGGTGTTATATGTGTTGTATGTGTTTTAGGTGTTAGAGGTCTTTTAGGTGTTATATGTGTTATAGGTGTTTTAGGTGTTCTAGTTGATTTAGTTGTATAGGTGTTGTAATTGTTTTAGGTGTTCTAGTTGTTTTAGTTGTTTAAGTTATTTTAGTTGTTCTAGTCGTTTCAGTTGTTTTAGTTGTTTAGTTGTTTTAGTTGTTTTAGTTGTTTGGTTGTTTTAGTTGGATTAGTTCGTTTAGTTGTTGTAGTTGTTTCAGTTGTTGTAGTTGTTTAAGGCGTTATAGTTGTTTATAGGTGTTTTAGTTGTTTTATGTATTTTAACTGATTTAGGAGATGTTTAGTTGTTATGTCTTATAGTTGTTGTAGAGGTTTTAGTAGTTATAGGTGTTAGTTGTTTTAGGTGTTCTAATTGTTTCAGTTGTTTTAGTTGTTCTAGTTGTTTTAGTTGTTTTAGTTGTTATAGATGTTATAGGTGTTTCAGTTGTTATAGTTCCTTTAGTTGTTTTAGTTGTTTAGGTGTTTCAGTTGTTTTAATTGTTTTAGTTGTTTTAGTTATTTTAGTTGTTTTAGTTGTTATAGTTCTTTAGTTGTTTTAGTTGTTGTAGTTGTGTTAGTTGTTTCAGTTGTTTCAGTTGTTATAGTTGTTTTTGTTATTATAGTTGTTATATTTGTTATTGGCGTTTTAGTTTTTATAGGTGTTTTAGGTGTTGTAGTTATTGTAGGTGTTTTAGGTGTTGTAGTTGTTTTAGGTGTTTTAGGTGTTCTAGGTGTTCAAGGTGTTATAGGTGCTTAGGTGTTTTAGGTGTTTAGGTGTTTCGTGTTTTAGTTGTTTTAGTTGTTTTAATTGTTTTAGTTGTTTTATTTGTTGTAGTTGTTTTGTTGTTTTAGGTGTTTTGGTTGTTATAGTTGTATTAGTTTTTTAGTTAATTTAGGTGTTTTTAGGGGTTTTAAGTGTTATAGGTGTTCTATTGTTTTTAGGTGTTTTAGGTGTATTAGTTGGTTTAGGTGTTTTAGTTGTCTTAGTATTTTTAGGTGTTTTAGTTGTTCTTGGTGTTTTAGTTGTTTTAGGTGTTTAGTTGTTTAGGTGTTATAGTTGTTTTAGGGGTTTTAGTTGTTCTAGTTGTTTTAATTGTTGTAGTTGTTTTGGTTTTTATATGTGTTTTAGTTGTTGTAGGTATTTTAGTTGTTTTAATTATTTAAGTTGTTATAGTTTTTTTAGTTGTGTTAGTTGTTTCAGTTGTTCTAGTTTTTCTAGTTGTTTTCGTTGTTTTAGTTGTTATAGTTGTTTAGTTGCCCTAGTTGTTTCCTAGTTGTTATAGTTGTTTTAGTTGTTATAGTTGTTTTAGTTGTTTTAGGTGTCTAAGTTGTTTAAGGTGCTTCAGTTGTTGTAGTTTTTTTAGTTGTTGTAGCGTTTAATTGTTTTAGGTGTTTTATTTGTTTATTTGTTTTAGTTGTTGTAGTTGTCTTAGTTGTTGTTGTTGTTTTAGTTGTTTTAGTTTTTATAGTTGTCTCAGTTGTTTTGTTGTTCTAGTTGTTTAGTTGTTTTAGATGTTTTTGTTGTTATAGTTGTTTTAGTTGTTATAGGTGTTTCAGTTGTTATAGTTGTTTTAGTTGATTTAGATGTTATAGTTGTTTAGGTGTTTTAGTTGTTTTAATTGTTTTAGTTGTTTTGGTTGTTTCAGTTGTTTAGTTGTTATAGTTGTTTTAGTTGTTTTAGTTGTTTTAGTTGTCTTAGTTGTTGTAGTTTTTTTAATTGTTAAAGTTGTTTTATGTGTTCTAGTTGTTTTAGGTGTTTTAGGTGTTATAGGTGCTTAGTTGTTTTAGTTGTTTCAGTTGTTTTAGTTGTTCTGGTTGTTTTATCTGTTGTATTTGTTTTAGTTGTTATAGTTGTTTTACTTGTTTTAGATGTTTTAGATGTATTAGTTGTAATAGTTGTTCAGTGGTTTTAGTTGTTTTAGTTGTTGTAGGTGATCTAGGTGTTCTAGTTGTTTTATTTGTTATTGTTGTTTTAAGTGTTATAGTTGTTTAATGTGTTTCAGTTGTTGTGGGTGTTTTAGTTGTTGTAAGTGTTTCAGTTGCTATAGGTGTTTTAGTTGTTATAGGTGTTTTAGTAGTGCTTGGTGTTTTAGTTGTTTTAGGTGTCATAGTTGTTATAGGTGTTGTAGTTGTTTTAGTTGTTATAGTTGTTTTTTGTGTTATAGGTTTTATATGTGTTCTAGGTGTTTTAGGTGTTATTAAGTGTTATATGTGTTGTATGTGTTTTAGGTGTAAGAAGTGTTTTAGGTGTTATATGTGTTATAGGTGTTTTAGGTGTTCTAGTTGTTTTAGTTGTTATAGGTGTTGTAATTGTTTTAGGTGTTCTAGTTGTTTAGTTGTTTAAGTTATTTTAGTTGTTCTGGTCGTATTAGTTGTTCAAGTTGTTTAGTTGTTTTAGTTGCTTAAGTTGTTTAGTTGTTTTAGTTGGATTAGTTCTTTTTGTTGTTGTAGTTGTTTTAGTTGTTTTAGTTGTTTCAGTTGTTTAGTTGTTTTATTTGTTTTAGTTGTTTTAGTTGTTTTAGTTGTTTAGTTGTTTATGTCGTTTTAGTTGTTTTAGTTGTTTTAGTTGTTTTAGTTGTTATAGTTGTTTTTGTTGTTTTAGTTGTGTTAGTTGTTTTATTTGTTATAGTTTTTTATTTGTTATAGTTGTTTTAGTTGTTGTAGTTGTTTTAGTTGTTACGAGTGTTTTTGTTGTTTTTGTCGTTCTAATTGTAATAGGTCTTATAGTTGTTTTAGTTGTTATAGCTGTTATAGTTGGTTTAGTAGTTTTAGTTGTAGTAGTTGTTTTATTTGTTGTAGTTGTTTAAGGTGTTATAGTTGTTTATAGGTGTTTCAGTTGTTTTTATGTATTTTAGTTGATTTAGGAGATGTATAGTTGTTATATGTGTTATAGTTGTTGTAGGGGTTTTAGTAGTTTTAGGTGTTTTAGTTGTTATAGGTGTTTCAATTGTTTCAGTTGTTTTAGTTGTTCTAGTTGTTTTAGTTGTTTTAGTTGTTTAGTTGTTATAGTCGTTTTTTTGTTTTAGTTGTTTTAGTTGTTTTAGTTGGTATAGTTGTTTTGTTATTATAATTGTTTTAGTTGTTTTAGTTGTTTTGGTTGTTTTAGTTGTTTTAGTTGTTTTAGTTGTTCTAGTTGTTTTAGTTGTTTTATTTGTTTTAGTTGTTGTAGGTGTTTCAGTTGTTATATTTGTTTTAGTTGTTTAGTAGTTTTAGTTGTTATAGTTGTTTTAGTTGTTTATAGTTGTTTTAGTTGTTATAGTTGTTTTCGTTGTTATAGTTGTTTTAGTTGTTATAGGTGTTTCAGTTGTTATAGTTCTTTTAGTTGTTATAGTTGTTTAGGTGTTTCAGTTGTTTAAATTGTTATAGTTGTTTTAGTTATTTTAGTTGTTTTAGTTGTTATAGTTCTTTAGTTGTTTTTGTTGTTGTAGTTGTGTTAGTTGTTTCCGTTGTTATAGTTGTTTTATGTGTTCAAGTAGTTTTGTTTGTTTTATTTGTTATAAGTGTTATAGTTGTTTTACTTGTTGTAGTTGTTTTAGTTGTTTTAGTTGTTCAAGTTATTCAAGGTGTTATAGTGGTTCCAGGTGTTTATGTGTTTTAGGTGATTTAGGTGATATAGGTGCTTACTTGTTGTAGTTGTTTCAGTTGTTTTATTTGTTCTAGATGTTTTAGTTGTTCCACTCGTTTTAGTTGTTATAGTTCTTTAGGTTTTTAGTTGTTATGGTTGTTGTAGTTATTTTAGATGTTATAGTTGTTATAGTTCTTTAAGTTGTTTTAGTTGTTATAGTTGTTTTAGATGATCTAGGTTTCATAGTTGTTTAAGGTTTTTTAGTTGTTATAGTTGTTGTAGTTGTTTTAAGTGTTTCAGTTGTTTTGGGGTTTTAGTTGTTTTAGGTGTTTTAGTTGTTGTAGGTGTTTTAGTTTTTTTGTTGTTTTAGTTGTTTAAGGTGTCTTAGTTGCTGTAGGTGTTTAGTTTGTTTAGGTGTTTTAGTTGTTTTAGTTGTTTTAGTTGTTTTAGTTGTTTTAGTTGTTCTATGTTTTGTAATTATAATTGTTTTAGTTGTTCTAGTTGTTTTAGTTGTTCTAGTTGTTTTAGTTGTTTTAGTTGTTGTAGGTGTTTCAGTTGGTATAGTTGTTTAAGTTGTTTTTGTAGTTATAGTTGTTCTAGTTGTTTTAGTTATTTTAGTTGTTATAGTTGTTTTCGTTGTTATAGTTTGTTTTTGTTGTTTTAGGTGCTTCAGTTGTTATAGTTCTTCTAGTTGTTTTAGTTGTTTAGGTGTTTCAGTTGTTTTAATTGTTTGAGTTGTTTAGTTATTTTAGTTGTTTTAGTTGTTATAGTTCTTTAGTTGTTTTAGTTGTTGTAGTTGTGTCAGTTGTTTCAGTTGTTAAAGTTTTTTTATGTGTTCTAGTAGTTTTAGTTGTTACATTCGTTCTAAGTGTTATAGTTGTTTTAGTTGTTTTACTCGTTGTAGTGATTTTAGTTGTTTAAGTTGTTTAAGGTGTTATAGTTGTTCCAGGTGTTTTAGTTGTTTAGGTGTTTAAGGTGTTTTAGGTGCTTAGTTGTTTAGTTGTTTCAGTTGTTTTAGTTGTTATAGTTTTTTAGTTGTTTTAATTGGTATAGTTGTTGTAGTTGTTTTAGATGTTTAGGTTGTTATAATTGTATTAGTTGTGTAGTTGTTTTAGTTGTTTTAGTTGTTGTAGGTGATTTAGGTGTTTCAGTTGTTCTATTTGTTATAGTTGTTTTGGGTGTTATAGTTGTTTAAGGTGCTTTAGTTGTTATAGGTTTTGTAGTTGTTTTAAGTGTTACAGTTGTTATGGGTGTTTTAGTTGTTTCAGGTGTTTTAGTTGTTATATGTGTTTTAGTTTTTTTGGTATTGTAGTTGTTTAAGGTGTCTTAATTGTTATATGTGTTTTAGTTGTTTTAGGTGTTTTAGTTGTATTATGTGTTGTAGGTGTTGAAGTTGTTAAAGGTGTTTTAGCTATTTTAGTTGTTTAAGGTGTTTTAGTTGATTTAGGTGTTGTAGTTGTTCTAAGTGTTGTAGATGCGTTAGGTGTTCTAGTTGTTTTAGTTGTTTTAGGTGATCTAGGTGTTTTAGTTGTTCTATTTTTTATAGTTGTTTTATGTGTTATAGTTGTTTTAGGTGTTTTAGTTGTTGTAGGGGTTTTAGTTGTTAGAAGTGTTTTAGGGATTTGTTAGTTGTTTAAGGTGTTTTAGTTGTTTTATGTGTTTAGTTGTTTATGGTGTTCTAGTTGTTTTAGTGGTGTTATTTATTTTAGTTGTTTTAGTTGTTCTAGTTGTTTTAGGTGTTTTAGTTGTTTAGTTGTTTTAGTTGTTTAGTTGTTCTAGTTGTTATAGTTGTTTTAGGTGTTTTAGTTGTTATAGATGTTATAGTTGTTGTAAGAGTTTTAGTTGTTATATTTGTTATAGGTGTTTCAGTTGTTTCAGTTGTTCTAGTTAATGTATGTGTTTTAGTTGTTTATGTGTTTTAGTTGTTTCATGTGTATTAGTTGTTATATTTGTTCTAGTTGCTTCAGGTGTTTTAGTTGTTTTAGGTGTTATAGTTGTTTTGGTTGTTTATATTGTTTTAGTTGTTTTGGTTGTTCTAGATGTTTTAGTTGTTTTAGTTGTTTAAGTTGTTCAAGTTTTTCAAGTTGTTTTAGGTGTTACAGTTGTTTTGGTTGTTTTAGGTGTTATAGTTGTTTCAGTTGTTTTAGTTGTTATAGTTGTTTTAGTTGTTATTGTTGTTATAGGTGTTATAGTTGCTCATAGGTGTTTCAGTTGTTTTAGGTGTTTTAGGTGTTATAGGTGTTCGAGTTGTTTTAGTTGTTTCAGTTGTTTTTGTTGTTCTAGTTGGTTTAGTTGTTATAGTTGTTTTATTTGTTTAGTTCTTTTAGTTGTTTCATGTGTTTTAGTTGTTATATGTGTTTTTTTGTTCCAGGTGTTTAGTTGTTTTATGTGTTTTTGGTGTCCTTAGGTGTCTTTAGGTGTTTCAGGTGTTATAGGTGTTAAGGTGTTTTAGGTTTTTAGATGTCTTAGGTGTTCTAGGTGTTCTAGTTGTTATAATTGTTTTAGTTGTATTAGTTGTTATAGTTGTTGTAGTTGTTTTAGTTGTTTTAGTTGTTATAGTCGTTTTAGTTGTTATAGTTGTTCTATGTGTTTTAGTTGTTCATAGGAGTTGTTTCAGTTGTTATATGTGTTCTAGTTGTTGTAAGAGTTTAGTTGCTTAGGTGTTTTAGTTGTTTCAGGAGTTTTAGTTGTTGTAGTTGTTTCTAGCTGGTTTATTTATTTAGGTGTTATAGTTGTTTTATGTGTTATAGTTGTTATATTTGTTTTTAGTCGTTTCAGGTGTCTTAGTTGTTATAGGTGTTGTTGTTGTTCATGGTGTTATAGTTTTTTAAGGTATTTTAGGTGTTTACAGATGTTCTAGGTGTTCTAGGTGTTATAGGTTTTATGGTGTTTTAGATGTTTAGGTGTTTTAGGTGTTTTAGGTGTTTTAGTTCTTATAGTTGTTATCGTTGTTTTAGTTGTTTTAGTTGTTTTAGTTGCTTGAGTTGTTCTAGTTGTTGTAGTTGTTTTAGTTGTTATAGGTGTTTTAGTTGTTATAGTTGTATTAGTTGTTTTAGTTAATTTAGGTGTATTTGGTGTTATAAGAGTTATAGGTGCTTTAGGTGTTTTAGGTGTAATAGTTGGTTTAGAAGTTTTAGTTGTTTGGTATTTGTTTTGTTGTTTCAGTTGTTCTAGGTGTTTTAGTTGTTTTAGGTGTTTAGTTGTTTTAGGTGTTATAATTGATTTAGGTGTTTTAGTTGTTCAGTTGTTTTAGTTGTAATAGTTGTTTCAGTTGTTTGAGGTGTTTTAGTTGTTATAGGTGTTTTAGTTGTTTTAGGTGCTTTAGTTGTTATAGTTGTTTTAGATGTTTTAGTTAATTAAGGTGTTATAGGTGTTATAGGTGTTATAGGTGCTTTAGGTGTTCTAGGTGTTTTAGGTGTAATAGTCGTTTAGGTGTTTTAGTTGTTTAGCATTTTTCAGGTGATTTAGTTTTTCTAGGTGTTGTATTTGTTTTAGGTGTTTAGTTGTTATAGTTGTTTTAGTTGTTATAGGTGTTTTAGTTGTTATAGGTGTTTTAGTTGTTTCAATTGTTTAAGTTGTTCTAGTTGTTTTAGTTGTTTTAGTGGTTTTAGGTGTTGTAGTTGTTATAGTTTTTTCAGTTGTTTTAGTTGTTCTAGTTGTTTTATGTGTTCTAGTTGTTCTAGTTGTTTTAGTTGCCTTAGTTGTTTTAGTTGTTTCAGTTGTTTAGTTGTCGTAGTTGTTTTAGGTGTTTAAGTTGTTTAAGGTGCTTTAATTGGTGTAGTTATTTTAGTTGTTTTAGTTGTTTTAGTTGTTTTAGTTGCTGTATTTGTTTAGTTGTTTGAGTTGTTATAGTTGTTTCAGTTGTTTTAGTTGTTTAGTTGTTATAGTTGTTTTAGTTGTTGTAGTTGTTTAAGTTGTTATAAGTGTTTTTGTTGTAACTGTCGCTATAGTTGTTCTAGGTATTTTAGTTGTTGTAGTTGTTATAGCTGTTTTATTTATTTTAGTTGTTGTAGTTGTTTCATTTTTTATAGTTGTTATCGGTTTTATAGTTGTTTATAGGGGTTTCAGTTGTTCTATGTGTTTTAGTTGTTCTAGGAGTTGTTTCAGTTGTTATATATGTTAAAGTTGTTGTAGGGGTTTTAGTTGTTTAGGTGTTTTGGTTGCTTCTGGTGTTTTAGTTGTTTTAGTTGTTATAGTTGTTTGTGTTGTTCTAGTTGTTTTAGTTGTTATAGTTGATTTAGTTGTTTTGGTTAATTCAGGTGTTATAGTTGTTATAGATGTTTAAGGTGTTTTAGTTGTTAAAGGTGTTGTTGTTGTTGTCAAGTGTTTCAGTTGTTTTGGGTGTTCTAGTTGTTTAGTTGTTTTATGTGTTTTAGGTGTCCATAAGTGTCTTTAGGTGTTTTAGGTGTTATAGGTGTTTAGGTGTTTCAAGTGTTTAGGTGTCTTGGGTGTTCTAGGTGTTCTAGGTGTCCTAGTTGTTATAATTGTTTTAGTTGTATTAGTTGTTATAGTTGTTTTAGTTGTTTTAGTTGTTCTAGTTGTTGTAGTTGATTTAGTTGTTATATGTGTTTTAGTTGTTATAGTTGTATTAGTTGTTTTAGTTAATTTAGGTGTATTAGGTGTTATAAGAGTTTTAGGTGCTTTAGGTGTTTTAGGTGTAATAGTTGGTTTAGGTGTTTTAGTTGTTTGGTACTTGTTTAGTTGTTTCAGTTTTTCTTGGTGTTATAGTTGTTTAGGTGTTTAGTTGTTTTAGGTGTTATAATTGAACTAGGTGTTTTAGTTGTTCAGTTGTTTTAGTTGTTATAGTTGTTATAGTTGTTTTAGGTGTTTTAATTGTTATAGGTGTTTTAGTTGTTTTAATTGTTTAAGTTCTTCAAGTTGTTTTAGTTGTTTTAGTTGTTATAGGTGTTGTAGTTGTTATAGTTGTTTCAGTTGTTTAGTTGTTTTAGTTGTTATGGTTGTTATATGTGTTTTAGTTGTTTTAGTTATTTTAGTTGCCTTAGTTGTTTTAGTTGTTTTAGTTGTTTAGTTGTTTTAGTTGTTTCAGGAGTTTAAGTTGTTTAAGGTGCTTTAGTTGTTGTAGTTGTCTTAGTTGTTTTAGTTGTTTTAGTTGTTTTTGGTTTATAGTTGTTTAGTTGTTTTAGTTGTTGTAGTTGTTTTAGTTGTTGTATTTGTTTTAGTTGTTTGAGTTGCTATAGTTGTTTCAGTTGTTTTAGTTGTTTTAGTTGTTAAAGTTGTTTAGTTGTTGTAGTTGTTCAAGTTGTTATAAGTGTTTATGTTGTTATTGTCGTAATAGTTGTTTTATGTATTTTAATTGTTGTAGTTGTTATAGCTGTTTTAGTTGTTTTAGTTGTTGTGGTTGTTTTATGTGTTGTAGTGGTTTCATGTGTTGTAGTTGTTATAGGTGTTTTTGTTGTTCGAGTTGTTTTAGTTGTTATAGGTGTTTTAGGTGTTTTTAGGTGTTCCAGGTGTTCTTGGTGTTATAGGTGTTTAGGTGTTTTAGATGTTTAGGTGCTTTAGGTGTTCTAGTTCTTATAGTTGTTGTATTTGTTTTAGTTGTTTTAGTTGTTTTAGTTGTTGTAGTTGTTTTAGTTGTTTTAGGTGTTTTAGTTGTTATAGTTGTATTAGTTGTTGTAGTTAATTTAGGTGTTATAGGTGTTATAGGTGTTATATGTGCTTCAGGTGTTCTAGGTGTTTTAGGTGTAATAGTTGATTTAGGTGTTTTAGTTGTTTAGCATTTTTCAGGTGTTTTAGTTTTTCTAGGTGTTGTATTTGTTTTAGGTGTTTAGTTGTTCAAGGTGTTATTGTCGTTTTAAGTGTTTTAGTTGTTCAGTTGTTTTAGTTGTTATAGTTGTTTTAGTTGTTATAGGTGTTTTAGTTGTTATAGGTGTTTTCGTTGTTTCAATTGTATAAGTTGTTCGAGTTGTTTTAGTTGTTTTAGTTGTTTTAGGTGTTGTAGTTGTTATAGTTTTTTCAGTTGTTTTAGTTGTTTTAGTTGTTTTATGTGTTTTAGTTGTTCTAGTTGTTTTAGTTGCCTTAGTTGTTTTAGTTGTTTTAGTTGTTTAGTTGTCGTAGTTGTTTTAGGTGTTTAAGTTGTTTAAGGTGCTTTAATTGTTGTAGTTATTTTAGTTGTTTTAGTTGTTTTAGGTGTTATAGTTGTTTAGTTGTTGCAGTTGTGGTAGTTGTTTTAGTTGCTGTATTTGTTTAGTTGTTTGAGTTGTTATAGTTGTTTCAGTTGTTTTAGTTGTTTAGTTGTTATAGTTGTTTTAGTTGTTGTAGTTGTTCAAGTTGTTATAAGTGTTTTTGTTGTTATCGTCGCTATAGTTGTTCTAGGTATTTTAGTTGTTGTAGTTGTTATAGCTGTTTTATTTGTTTTAGTAGTTGTAGTTGTTTCATTTGTTATAGTTGTTATCGGTGTTATAGTTGTTTATAGGTGTTTCAGTTGTTCTATGTGTTTTAGTTGTTCTAGGAGTTGTTTTAGTTGTTATATGTGTTAAAGTTGTTGTTGGGGTTTTAGTTGTTTAGGTGTTTTGGTTGCTTCTGGTGTTTTAGTTGCTTTAGTTGTTATAGTTGTTTGTGTTGTTCTAGTTGTTTTAGTTGTTATAGTTGATTTAGTTGTTTTGGTTAATTCAGGTGTTATAGTTGTTATAGATGTTTAAGGTGTTATAGTTGTTATAGGTGTTGTTGTTGTTGTCAAGTGTTTCAGTTGTTTTGGGTGTTATAGTTGTTTAGTTGTTTTATGTGTTTTAGGTGTCCTTAAGTGTTTTTAGGTGTTATAGGTGTTATAGGTGTTTAGGTGTTTTAAGTGTTTAGGTGTCTTGGGTGTTCTAGGTGTTCTAGGTTTCTAGTTGTTATAATTGTTTTAGTTGTATTAGTTGTTATAGTTGAGGAAGTTGTTTTAGTTGTTTTAGGTGTTAGTTGTTTTAGGTGTTTAGTTGTTTCAATTGTTCAAGTTGTTCTAGTTGTTTAAGTTGTTTTAGTTGTTATAGGTGTTGTAGTTGTTATGGTTGTTTCAGTTGTTTTAGTTGTTTTAGTTGTTTTTAGTTGTTATATGTGTTTTAGTTGTTTTAGTTGTTTCAGTTGCCATAGTTGTTTTAGTTGTTTTGGTTGTTTAAACGTTTTAGTTGTTTTAGGGGTTCAAGTTGTTTAAGGTGCTCTAGTTGTTGTAGTTGCTTGAGTTGTTTTCGTTGTTCTAGTTGTTTTAGGTATTTTAGTTGTTTAGTTGTTTTAGTTGTTGTAGTTGTTTAGTTGTTGTAGTTGTTTTATGTGTTGTAGTGGTTTCAGGTGTTGTAGTTGTTATAGGTGTTTTTGTTGTTCGAGGTGTTTTAGTTGTTTTATGTGTTCTAGGTGTTTTAGGTGTTCTAGGTGTTCTAGGTGTTATAGGAGTTTGGGTGTTTTAGTTGTTACGGTGTTTTAGGTGTTTTAGGTGTTTTAGTTCTTATAGTTGTTGTAGTTGTTTTAGTTGTTTTAGTTGTTTTAGTTGTTCTAGTTGCTCTAGTTGTTTAAGGTGATTTAGTTGTTATAGTAGTATTAGTTGTTTTAGTTAATTCAGGTGTTATAGGTGTTCTAAGTGTTATAGGTGCCTTAGGTGTTCCAGGTGTTTTAGGTGTAATAGTTGGTTTAGGTGTTTTAGCTGTTTAGTATTTTCTAGGTGTTTTAGTTTTTCTTGGTGTTTTAGTTGTTTTAGGTGTTCAGTTGTTTTAGGTGTTATTGTTGTTTTAAGTGTTTTAGTTGTTCAGTTGTTTTAGTTGATATAGTTGTTGTTGTTGTTCTAGTTGTTATATCTGTTTTAGTTAATATAGTTGTTTTCGTTGTTATGGTTGTTTTATTTATTATAGGTGTTACAGTTGTTATAGTTGTTTTAGTTGTTTTAGTTGTTATAGTTGTTTAGGTGTTTTAGTTGTTTTAATTGTTTTAGTTGTTTAGTTGTTTTAGTTGTTATAGTTCTTTAGTTGTTTTAGTTGTTTTAATTGTGTTAGTTGTTTCAGTTGTTATAGTTGTTTTATGTGTTATAGTAGTTTTAGTTGTTTTATTTGTTGTAAGTGTTATAGTTGTTCTAGTTGTTTTACTTGTTGTAGTTGTTTTGGTTGTTTTAGTTGTTCTAGTTGTTTAGGGTGTTTGGTTGTTCCAGGTGTTTTAGTTGTTTAGGTGTTTAAGGTTTTATAGGTGCTTAGTTGTTTTAGTTGTTTCAGTTGTTTTAGTTGTTCTAGTTGTTTTAGTTGTTTTAGTCGTTTTAGTTGGTATAGTTTTTTAGTTGTTTAGCTGTTATAGTTGTTGTAGTTGTTTTAGATGTTATAGTTGTTATAGTTGTTGTAGTTGTTTTAGTTGTTTTAGTTGTTGTAGGTGATCTAGGTGTTTTAGTTGTTCTATTTGTTATAGTTGTTGTAGGTGTTATAGTTGTTTAAGGTGTTTTAGTTGTTATAGGTATTGTAGTTGTTTATAAGTGTTTCAGTTGTTTATAGTGTTCTAGTTGTTTAGGTGTTTTAGTTGTTTTATGTGTTATAGTTTTTTTGGTGTTGTAATTGTTTTAATTGTTACAGTTGTTTTAGGTGTTGTTGATGTTGTAGGTGTTCTAGTTGTTTTAGTTGTTTTAGATGATTTAGTTGTTTTGGTTGTTTAGTTCTATTAGTTGTTTTAGTTGTTCAGTTGTTTTAGTTGTTATAATTGATGTAGTTGTTTTAGTTGTTTTAGTTGTTTTAGTGGTTTAGTTGTTCTAGTTGTTTTAGTTGTTATACTTGCTTTAGTTGTTGTAGTTGTTTTAGTTGTTATAAGTGCTCTAATGTTTTTTGTCGTTATAGTTGTTTTAGGTATTTTAGTTGTATTAGTTGTTATGGCTGTTTTAGTTGTTTTAGTTGTTGTAGTTGTTTAATTTGTTATAGTTGTTTAGGTGTTTTAGTTGTTTAAGGTGTTTAAGTTGTTTTACTTGTTTTAGTTGTTGTAGTTGTTTTAGTTGTTATAGTTGTTAGAGTTGCTTTAGTTTTTTTAGTTGTTTTAGTTGTTATAGTTGTTTTAGTTGTTTTAGTTGTTATAGTTGTGTTAGTTCCTTTAGTTGTTTTAGTTTTTGTAGGTGTTTCAGTTGTTGTAGTTGTTTAGTTGTTCTAGTTGTTTTAGTTGCTTAAGTGTTTTAGTTGTTTTAGTTGTGTAGTTGTATTAGTTGTTTAGTTAATTTAGTTGTTATAGTTGTTTTAGTTGTTTGCGTTGTTGTATTTGTGTTTGTCGTTTTAGTTGTTTTAGTTGTTGTAGTTGTTTTAGTTGTTTTAGTTGTGTTATGTCCTATAGTTGTTTTAGTTCTTTAGTTGTTTTAAGTGTTATAGTTGTTTTAGTTGTTATAGTTTATGTAGTTGTTTAAGTTGTTTTAGTTGTTTTAGTTGTTTTAGTTGTTATAGTTGTTTTAGTTGTTATAGTTGTTTCATGTGTTATAGTCGTTTTAGGTGTTAAGTTGATTTATGTGTTATTGGTGTTACAGGTGTTTCAGTTGTTTTAGTTGTTCTAGTTGTTATAGTTGTTTTAGTTGTTTTAGTTGTTTCAGTTGTTATAGTTGTTGCAGTTGTTTTGTTGTCATAGTTGTTTAGTTGTTGCGGTTGTTTTAGATGTTCTAGTTGTTTAGTTGATTTAGTTGTTTTAGTTGTTTTAGGTGATCTAGGTGTTTTAGTTGTTCTATTTGTTATAGTTGTTTAAGGTGATACAGTTGTTTTAGGTGTTTAGTTGTTTAGGTGTTATAGTTGTTTTAAGTGTTTAAGGTTTTCTATTTGTTTTAGGTGTTTTATTTGTTCAAGTTGTTAAGTTGTTTTTTGGTGTTGTAGTTGTTTCAGGTGTCAAAGTTGTTATAGGTGTTTTAGTTGATTAGGTATTTTAGTTGTTTTATGTGTTTTAGGTGTTATATGTGTTATAGGTGTTTTAGGTGTTGACGTTGTTTTATTTGTTTAGGTGTTTTAATTGTTTTACGTGTTCTAGTTGTTTTAGTTGTTTAGTTATTTTAGTTATTTTAGTTATTTTAGTTGTTTAGTTGTTTCAGTTGTTTTAGTTGTTTTAGTTGTTTTAGTTGTTTTAGTTGTTTAGTTGTTTTAGTTGGATGAGTTCTTTTAGTTGTTTAGTTGTTATAGTTGTTTTAGTTGTTTTAGTTGTTTTAGTTGTTGTAGTTGTTTAAGTTATTTTAGTTGGTATAGTTGTTTTAGCTGTTTCAGTTATTTTTGGTGTTTCAATTGTTGTAGTTGTTATATTTTCTATAGTTGTTTTAGTTGTTTTAGTTGTTATAGTTGTTGTAGTTGTTATAGTTGTTTTAGTTTATATAGGTGTTTTAGGTGTTGTAGTTATTGTAGGTGTTTTAGGTGTTGTAGTTGTTTTAGGTGTTCTAGGTGTGTTATGTGTTATTGGTGTTTTAGGTGTTTTAGAGGTTTAGTTGGCTTAGGTGTTTTAGTTGGTTTATGTGTTTTAGTTGTTTTCGTTGTAGGTGTTCTAGTTGTTTTAGGTGTTTGAATTGTTTTAGTTGTATTAGTTGTTTTAGTTGTTTTAGTTGTTTTAGTTGTTTAGTTGTTTTAGTTTTTATAGTTGTTTAGTTGTTTTAGTTGATTTAGTTGTTTTAGTTGTTTTAGTTGTTTAGTTGTTTTAGTTGTTTTAGTCGTTATAGTTGTTTTAGTTGTTTAGTTGTTTTAGTTGTTTTAGTTGCTGTAGTTGGTTTAGTAGTTATAAGTGTATATGTTGTTGTAGCAGTTCTAGTTTTTTTAGGTGTTATAGTTGTTTTTAGTTGTTCTAGCGGTTTTAGTTGTTTTAGTTGTTTAGTTGTTTCAGTTGTTGTAGTTGTTTCATTTGTTATTGTCGTTATAGGTGTTCTAGTTGTTTGGGTGTCGTAGTTTTTTTATGATTTTTAGTTGTTTTATGAGTTGTTTCAGTTGTTATATGTGTTTCAGTTGTTGTAGGGGTTTAAGTTGTTATAGGTGTTTAAGTTGTTTAGGTGTTTTGGTTGTTTTAGTTGTTTTAGCTGGTTTAGTTATTTAGGTGTTATAGTTGTTTTATGTATTATATTTTTTTTTGTGTGTTTTAGTTGTTTAGGTGTTTAGGTGTTTTGTTGTTCTAGGTGTTTTTGTTGTTCTAGGTGTTCAGTTGTTTTATTTGTTTTAGTTTTTTTTAGGTGTTTTAGGTGTTCAAGGTGTTATAGGTGCTTAGGTGTTTTAGGTGTTTAGGTGTTTAGGTGTTTAATTGTTTTAGGTGTTATAGGTGTTTTAGTTGTTATAGTTTATATAGTTGTTTTCGTTGTTTTAGTTGTTTAAATTTTTCTAGTTGTTATATTTTTTGTAGTTGTTTAGTTGTTTTAGGTGTTTTAGTTGTTATAGTTGTATTAGTTTTTTAGTTAATTTAGGTATTCTAGGGTTTTTAAGTGTTATAGGTAATTTAGGGTTTTTAGATGTTATAGGTGTATTAGTTGGCTTAGGTGATTTAGTTGTCTTAGTATTTTAGGTGTTTCAGTTGTTCTAGGTGTTTTAGTTGTTTTTAGGTGTTCAGTTGTTATAGTTGTTATAGTTGTTTTAGGTGTTTTAGTTGTTCTAGTTGTTATAGTTGTTGTAGTTGTTTTGGTGGTTATAGGTGTTTTAGTTGTTTTAATTGTTTAAGTTGTTCTAGTTTTTATAGTTGTTTTAGTTGTTTTAGTTGTTCTAGTTGTTCTAGTTTTTTTAGTTGTTTTAGTTGTTATAGTTGTTATAGGTTTTCAGTTGTTTTAGTTGTTTTAGTTGCCTTAGTTGTTCTAGTTGTTATAGTAGTTTTAGTTGTTATAGTTGTTTTAGTTGTTTTAGGTGTCTAAATTGTTTAAGTGATTTCAGTTGTTGTAGTTGTTGTAGTTGTTTTAGTTGTTTTAGGTGTTATAGTTGTTTAGTTGTTTTAATTGTTGTAGTTGTTTTAGTTGTTGTAGTTGTTTTAGTTGTTTTAGTTGTTATAGTTGTCTCAGTTGTTTAAGTTTTTTTAATTGTTTTAGTTTTAAATAGTTGTTTAGTTGTTTTAGTTGTTTTAGTTGTTATATGTAGTTGTTTCCGTTGATATAGTTGTTTTAGTTCTTATAGGTGTTTCAGTGGTTATAGTTGTTCTAGTTGTTTAAGTTGTTTTAGTGGTTTAGGTGTTTTAGTTGTTTTAATTGTTTTAGTTTTTTTGGTTGTTGTAGTTGTTTAGTTGTTATAGTTGTTTTAGTTGTTTTAGTTGTTGTAGTTGTGTTAGTTGTTGTAGTTGTTTCAGTTGTTATAGTTATTTTATGTGTGCTAGTTGTTAAAGTTGCTTATTTATTTTAGGTGGTGTAGTTGTTTTAGTTGTTTTACTTGTTGTAGTTGTTTAGTTGCATTAGTTGTTTTAACTGTTTTAGTGGTTCAAGTTGTTTAGGTGTTATAGTTGTTTCAAGTGTTTTAGTTGTTTTAGGTGTTATTGGTGCTTAGTTGTTTTAGTTGTTTCAGTTGTTTTAGTTGTTCTAGTTGTTTTAGTTGCTGTAGTTGTTTAGTTGTTATAGTTGTTTTGGTTGTTTTAGATGTTTTAATTGTTATAGTTGTTTAGTCTTTTTAGTTGTTTTAGTTGTTGTAGGTGATCTAGGTGTTTTAGTTTTTCTATTTGTTATTGTTGTTTTAGGTGTTATAGCTGTTTAAGGTGTTTCAGTTGTTGTGGGTGTTTTAGTTGTTGTAGGTGTTTTAGTTGTTTTAATTGTTTAAGTTGTTCTAGTTTTTATAGTTGTTTTAGTTGTTTTAGTTGTTCTAGTTGTTCTAGTTGTTAAAGTTGTTCCAGGTGTTTTAGTTGTTATAGGTGTTTTAGTAGTTCTCGGTGTTTTAGTTGTTTGAGGTGTCATAATTGTTATAGGTGTTGTAGTGGTTTAGGTGTTATAGTTGTTTTATGTGTTTTAGGTTTTATATGTGTTTTATGAGTTTTTAGGTGTTGTATGTGTTTTAGTTGTTAGAGGTCTTTAAGGTGTTATATGTGTTATAGGTGTTTTAGGTGTTCTAGTTGGTTTAGATGTTATAGGTGTTGTAATTGTTTTAGGTGTTCTAGTTGTTTTAGTTGTTTAAGTTATTTTAGTTGTTCTAGTCGTTTCAGTTATTTTAGTTGTTTAGTTGTTTTAGTTGTTTTAGTTGTTTGGTTGTTTTAGTTGGATTAGTTCGTTTAGTTGTTGTAGTTGTTTTAGTTGTTTTAGTTGTTTTAGTTGTTTAGTTGTTTTTAGTTGTTTTAGTTGTTTTAGTTGTTTTAGTTGTTTTAGTTGTTATAGTTGTTTAGTTGTTTTAGTTGTTTTGGTTGTTATTGTTGTTGTAGTTGTTTTAGTTGTTTAGTTGTTACAGTTGTTTTAGTTGTTTTAGTTGTTTTAGTTGTTATAGTTGTTTTAGTTGTTAGAGTTGTTTTAGTTGTTGTAGTTAATTTAGTTGTTATGAGTGTTTTTGTTGGTATTGTCGTTCTAGTTGTTATAGGTCTTTTAGTTGTTGTAGTTGTTATAGCTGTTTTAGTTGTTTTAGTAGTTTTAGTTGTTGTAGTTGTTTTATTTGTTGTAGTTGTTTAAGGTGTTTTTGTTGTTTATAGGTGTTTCAGTTGTTTTATGTATTTTAGTTGATTTAGAAGATGTTTAGTGGTTATATGTGTTATAGTTGTTATATAGGTTTTAGTAGTTATAGGTGTTAGTTGTTGTAGGTGTTTTAATTGTTTCAGTTGTTTTAGTTGTTCTAGTTGTTTTAGTTGTTTAGTTGTTTTAGATGTCATAGGTGTTTCAGTTGTTATAGTTATTTTAGTTGTTTTAGTTGTTTAGGTGTTTCAGTTGTTTTAATTGTTGTAGTTGATTTAGTTATTTTAGTTGTTTTAGTTGTTATAGTTCTTTAGTTGTTTTAGTTGTTGTAGTTGTGTTAGTTGTTTCAGTTGTTTCAGTTGTTATAGTTGTTTTAGTTGTTCTAGGTGTTTAGTTGTTTTAGGTGTTTTAGTTGTTTTAATTGTTTAAATTGTTCTAGTTGTTATAGTTGTTTTAGTTGTTAAAGGTGTTTTAGTTGTTATAGTTGTTTGAGTTGTTTTAGTTGTTTTAGGAGTTGTTTTAGGAGTTGTTTTAGTTGTTTGGTTGTTGTAGTTGTTATAGTTGTTTTAGTTGTTTTAGGTGATCTAGTATTTAAAGGTTTTATAGTTGTTGTAGGTGTTATAGTTGTTTTAGTTGTTTTAGGTGTTATAGTTGTAATAGGTGTTATAGTTGTTTAGGTGTTTTAGTTGTTTAAGGTGTTATAGGTGTTTTAGGTGTGTTAATTTTTTTAGGTGTTTCGTTTGTTTTAGGTGTTCAAGTTGTTATAGGTGTTTTAGCTGTTCTAGTTGTTATAGTAGTTTTAGTTGTTTTAATTGTTTTAGTTGTTGTAGTTGTTCAAGTTGTTATAGTCGATATAGTTGTTTTAGCTGTTTCTGTTGGTTTAGGTGTTTCAATTGTTTTAGTTGTTATATTTCTTATAGTTGTTTTAGTTGTTCTAGTTGTTATAGTTATTTTAGTTATTATAGTTGTTATATTTGTTATAGGCGTTTTAGTTTTTATAGGTGTTTTAGGTGTTGTAGTTTTTGTAGGTGTTTTAGGTGTTGTAGTTGTTTTAGGTGTTTTAGGTGTTTTAGGTGTACAAGGTGTTATAGGTGCTTAGGTGTTTTAGGTGTTTAGGTGTTTAGTGTTTTAGGTGTTTTAGGTGTTATAGTTGTTATAGTTGTTATAGTTGTTTCAGTTGTTTTAGTTGTTTTAATTGTTTTAGTTGTTTTATTTGTTGTAGTTGTTTAGTTGTTTTAGGCGTTTTAGTTGTTATAGTTGTATTAGTTTTTTAGTTAATTTAGGTGTTTTTAGGGGTTTTAAGTGTTATAGGCGTTCTAGGGTTTTTAGGTGTTTAGGTGTATTAGTTGGTTTAGGTGTTTTAGTTGTCTTAGTATTTGTAGGTGTTTTAGTTGTTCTTGGTGTTTTAGTTATTCTAGGTGTTTAGTTGTTTTAGGTGTTATAGTTGTTTTCGGGGTTTTAGTTGTTCTAGTTGTTCTAATTGTTGTAGTTGTTTTAGTTGTTATAGGTGTTTGAGTTGTTGTAGGTGTTTTAGTTGTTTTAATTATTTAAGTTGTTATAGTTTTTTTAGTTGTGTTAGTTGTTTTAGTTGTTCTAGTTTTTCTAGTTGTTTTCGTTGTTCTAGTTGTTATAGTTGTTTGGTTGCCTTAGTTGTTTCCTAGTTGTTATAGTTGTTTTAGTTGTTATAGTTGTTTTAGGTGTCTAAGTTGTTTAAGGTGCTTCAGTTGTTGTAGTTGTTTTAGTTGTTGTAGTTGTTTTAGTTGTTTTAGGTGTTTTAGTTGTTTATTTGTTTTAGTTGTTGTAGTTGTCTTAGTTGTTGTTGTTGTTTTAGTTGTTTTAGTGGTTATAGCTGTCTCAGTTGTTTTGTTGTTCTAGTTGTTTTAGTTGTTATAGTTGTTTTAGTTGTTATAGTTGTTTAGTTGATATAGGCGTTTCAGTTGTTATAGTTGTTTTAGTTGTTTTAGTTGTTATAGTTGTTTAGGTGTTTTAGTTGTTTTAATTGTTTTAGTTGTTTTGGTTGTTTCAGTTGTTTAGTTGTTATAGTTGTTTTAGTTGTTTTAGTTGTTTTAGTTGTGTTAGTTGTTGTAGTTTTTTAGTTGTTAAAGTTGTTTTATGTGTTCTAGTTGTTTTAGGTGTTTTAGGTGTTATAGGTGCTTAGTTGTTCTAGTTGTTTCTGTTGTTTTAGTTGTTCTAGTTGTTTTATTTGTTGTATTTGTTTTAGTTGTTATAGTTGTTTTACTTGTTTTAGATGTTTTAGATGTATTAGTTGTTATAGTTTTTTAGTGGTTTTAGTTGTTTAGTAGTTGTAGGTGATCTAGGTGTTCTAGTTGTTCTATTTGTTATTGTTGTTTTAAGTGTTATAGTTGTTTAAGGTGTTTCAGTTGTTGTGGGTGTTTTAGTTGTTGTAAGTGTTACAGTTGTTATAGGTGTTTTAGTTGTTATAGGTGTTTTAGTAGTGCTTGGTGTTTTAGTTGTTTTAGGTGACATAGTTGTTATAGGTGTTGTAGTTGTTTTAGTTGTTATAGTTGTTATATGTGTTTTAGTTTTTATATGAGTTCTAGGTGTTTAGGTGTTATTAAGTGTTATATGTGTTGAATGTGTTTTAGGTGTTAGAAGTGTTTTAGGTGTTATATGTGTTATAGGTGTTTTATGTGTTCTAGTTGTTTTAGTTGTTATAGGTGTTGTAATTGTTTTAGGTGTTCTAGTTGTTTTAGTTGTTTAAGTTATTTCAGCTGTTCTGGTCGTATTAGTTGTTCTAGTTGTTTAGTTGTTTTAGTTGTTTAGTTGTTAAGTTGTTTTAGTTGGATTAGTTCTTTTAGTTGTTGTAGTTGTTTTAGTTGTTTTAGTTGTTTCAGTTGTTTAGTTGTTTGATTTGTTCTAGTTGTTTTAGTTGTTTTAGTTGTATAGTTGTTTATGTCGTTTTAGTTGTTTTAGTTGTTTTAGTTGTTCTAGTTGTTATAGTTGTTTATGTTGTTTTAGTTGTTTTAGTTGTTTTAGTTGTTATAGTTTTTTATTTGTTATGGTTGTTATAGTTGTTGTAGTTGTTTTAGTTGTTACGAGTGTTTTTGTTGTTTTTGTCGTTCTAATTGTTATAGGTCTTATAGTTGTTCTAGTTGTTATAGCTGTTTTAGTTGTTTTAGTAGTTTTAGTTGTTGTAGTTGTTTTATTTGTTGTAGTTAATTTATTTGTTGTAGTTGTTTAAGGTGTTATAGTTGTTTATAGGTGTTTCAGTTGTTTTATGTATTTTAGTTGATTTAGGTGATGTTTAGTTGTTATATGTGTTATAGTTGTTGTAGGGGTTTTAGTAGTTTTAGGTGTTTTAGTTGTTATAGGTGTTTAATTGTTTCAGTTGTTTAGTTTTTCTAGTTGTTTTAGTTGTTTTAGTTGTTTAGTTGTTATAGTCGTTTTAGTTGTTTTAGTTGTTTTAGTTGTTTCAGTTGTTCTAGTTGTTTTGTTATTATAATTGTTTTAGTTGTTTTAGTTGTTTTAGTTGTTTTAGTTGTTTTAGTTGTTTTAGTTGTTATAGTTGTTCTAGTCGTTATAGTTGTTTTATTTGTTTTAGTTGTTGTAGGTGTTTCAGTTGTTATATTTGTTTAGTTGTTTAGTAGTTTTAGTTGTTATAGTTGTTTTAGTTGTTTATAGTTGTTTTAGTTGTTATAGTTGTTTTCGTTGTTATAGTTGTTTTAGTTGTTATAGGTGTTTCAGTTGTTATAGTTCTTTTAGTTGTTTTAGTTGTTTAGGTGTTTCAGTTGTTTAAATTGTTATAGTTAATTTAGTTATTTTAGTTGTTTTAGTTGTTATAGTTCTTTAATTGTTTTAGTTGTTGTAGTTGTGTTAGTTGTTTCCGTTGTTATAGTTGTTTTATGTGTTCAAGTAGTTTTGTTTGTTTTATTTGTCATAAGTGTTATAGTTGTTTTAGTTGTTTTACTTGTTGTAGTTGCTCTAGTTGTTTTAGTTGTTCTAGTTGTTCAAGGTGTTATAGTTGTTCCAGGTGTTTTTGTGTTTTAGGTGATTTAGGTGATATAGGTGCTTAGTTGTTGTAGTTGTTTCAGTTGTTTTATTTGTTCTAGTTGTTTTAGTTGTTCCAGTCGTTTTAGTTGTTATAGTTTTTAGTTGTTTAGTTGTTATGGTTGTTGTAGTTGTTTTAGATGTTTTAGTTGTTATAGCTCTTTTAGTTGTTTTAGTTGTTATAGTTGTTGTAGATGATCTAGGTGTTATAGTTGTTTAAGGTTTTTTAGTTGTTATAGGAGTTGAAGTTGTTTTAAGTGTTTCAGTTGTTATGGGGTTTGTAGTTGTTTTAGGTATTTTAGTTGTTGTAGGTGTTTTAGTTTTTTTGTTGTTTCAGTTGTTTAAGGTGTCTTAGTTGCTGTAGGTGTTTAGTTTGTTTAGGTGTTTTAGTTGTTTTATGTGTTGTAGGTGTTGTAGTTGTTAAAGGTGTTTTAGGTGTTTAGTTGTTTAAGGTGTTTCAGTTGTTTTAGGTGTTGTTAATGTTTTAGGATTTCTAGTTGCTTTAGTTGTTTTAGTTGATTTAGTTGTTCTAGTTTTTTCAGTTGTTTTAGTTGTTTTAGTTGTTATAGTTGTTTTAGGTGTTTTAGTTGTTATAGATGTTATAGTTGTTGTAAGTGTTTCAGTTGTTTTATTTGTTATTGGTGTTTCAGTTGTTTTATGTGTTATAGTTGTTATATGTGTTTTAGTTGTTTATGTGTTGTAGTTGCTTCAGGTGTTATAGTTGTTTTAGATGTTATAGTTGTTTAGTTGTTTAAGTTGTTTAGTTGTTTTGGTTGTTTTAGATGATTTAGTGGCTTTAGTTGTTTAAGTTGTTTAAGTTGTTCTAGTTGTTCTAGTTGTTTTAGTTGTTATAGTTGTTATAGTTTTTGTAGTTGCTTTAGTTGTTATAGGTGTTTATGTTGTTTTTGTCGTCCAAGTTGTTATAGGTATTAAAGTTGTTGTAGTTGTTATAGCTGTTTCAGTTGTTTTGGTAGTTATAGTTGTTGTAGTTGTGTTATTTGTTGTAGTTGTTTAATGTGTTTTAGTTGTTTATAGGTGTTTTAGTTGTTTTATGTGTTCTAGTTGATTTAGGAGATGTTTATTTGTTATATGTGTTATTGTTGTTGTAGGTGTTTTAATTGTTTTATGTGTTTTTGTTGTTATAGGGGTTTTAATTGTTTCAGTTGTTTTAATTGTTCTAGTTGTTTTAGTTGTTTTAGTTGTTTTAGTTGTTCTGTTTTTTGTTATTATAATTGTTTTAGTTGTTTTAGTTGTTCTAGTTGTTTTAGTTGTTCTAGTTGTTCTAGTTGTTTTAGTTGTTGTGGGTGTTTCAGTTGTTATAGTTGTTTAAGTTGTTTTAGAAGTTATAGTTGTTCTAGTTGTTTTAGTTATTTTAGTTGTTATAGTTGTTTTCGTTGTTATCGTTTGTTTTAGTTGTTATAGGTGCTTCAGTTGTTATAGTTCTTCTAGTTGTTTTAGTTGCTTAGGTGTTTCAGTTGTTTTAATTGTTTGAGTTGTTTAGTTATTTTAGTTGTTTTAGTTGTAAAAGTTCTTTAGTTGTTTTAGTTGTTGTAGTTGTGTTAGTTGTTTCAGTTGTTAAAGTTTTTTTATGTGTTCTAGTAGTTTTAGTTGTTACATTCGTTCTAAGTGTTATAGTTGTTTTAGTTGTTTTACTTGTTGTAGTGATTTTAGTTGTTTCAGTTGTTTAAGGTGTTATAGTTTTTTTGTTGTTTTAGTTGTTTCAGTTGTTTTAGTTGTTATAGTTTTTTAGTTGTTTTAATTGGTATAGTTGTTGTAGTTGTTTTAGATGTTTAGGTTGATATAGTTGTTTTAGTTGTTTTAGTTGTTTTAGTTGTTTTAGTTGTTTTAGTTGTTGTAGGTGATCTAGGTGTTTCAGTTGTTCTATTTGTTATAGTTGTTTTGGGTGTTATAGTTGTTTAAGGTGCTTTAGTTGTTATAGGTTTTGTAGTTGTTTTAAGTGTTTCAGTTGTTAGTTGTTTTAGGTGATCGAGGTGTTTTAGTTGTTCTATTTGTTATAGTTGTTTTAGGAGTTATAGTTGTTTTAGGTGTTTCAGTTGTTGTAGGTGTTTAGTTGTTATAAGTGTTTTAGGGTTTTTTTAGTTGTTCAAGGTGTTTTAATTGTTTTATGTGTTTAGCTGTTTATGGTGTTCTAGTTTTTTAGTAGTTTTAGTTGTTTGTAGTTGTTTTAGTTGTTTTAGTTGTTTTAGTTGTTTAGTTGTTTTTAGCTGTTTTAGTTGTTTAGTTGTTATAGTTGTTTTAGGTGTTTTAGTTGTTATAGATGGTATAGTTGTTGCAAGTGTTTTAGTTTTTTTATTTGTTATAGGTGTTTCAGTTGTTTTAGGTGTTCTAGTTGTTGTATGTGTTTGTAGTTGTTTATGTTTTTTAGTTGTTCAATGTGTTTTAGTTGTTTATGTGTTATAGTTGCTTCAGGTGTTTTAGTTGTTTCAGGTGTTATGGTTGTTTAGTTGTTTAAGTTGTTTTAGTTGTTTTGGTTTTTAGATGTTCTAGTTGTTTTAGTTGTTAAAGTTGTTTGAGCTGTTCTAGTTGTTTTGGGTGTTACAGTTGTTTTAGTTTTTTAGGTGTTATAGTTGTTTCAGTTGTTTTAGTTGTTATAGTTGTTTAAGTTTTTTTTTTGTTTTTTCAATTGTTTTAGTTGTTCTATTTGTTGTAGTTGTTTAGTTGTTTTAGGTGTTTTAGTTGCTATAGTTGTATTAGTTTTTTAGTTAATTTAGGTGTTTAAGGGGTTTTAAGTGATATAGGTGTTCCAGGGTTTTTAGGTGTTTTAGGTGTATTAGTTGGTTTAGGTGTTTTAGTTGTCTTAGTACTTATAGGTGTTTTAAATGTTCTAGGTGTGTTAGTTGTTCTAGGTGTTTAGTTGTTTTAGGTGTTATAGTTGTTTTAGGTGTTTTAGTTGTTCTAGTTGTTCTAGTTGTTGTAGTTGTTTTGTTTGTTATATGTGTTTTAGTTGTTGTAGGTGTTTTAGTTGTTTTAATTGTTTAAGTTGTTATAGTTTTTTTAGTTGTGTTAGTTGTTTTAGTTGCCTTAGTTGTTTTCTAGTTGTTATAGATGTTTTAGTTGTTATAGTTGTTTAAGTTGTTTTAGGTGTCTAAGTTGTTTAAGGTGCTTCAGTTGTTGTAGTTGTTTTAGTTGTTGTAGTTGTTGTAGTTGTTTTAGGTGTTTTAGTTGTATAGTTGTTTTAGTTGTTGTAGTTGTTTTAGTTGTTGTAGTTGTTCTAGTTGTTTTAGTTGTTATAGTTGTCTCAGTTGTTTTAGTTGTTTTAGTTGTTTTAGTTGTCATAGTTGTTTTAGTTGTTGTAGTTGTTTTATTTGTTATAGTTGTTTTCGTTGTTATAGCTGTTTTAGTTGTTATAGGTGTTGCAGTTGTTATAGTTGCTTTAGTTGCTATAGTTGTTGTAGTAGTTTAGGTGTTTTAGTTGTTTTAATTGTTATAGTTGTTTTGGTTGTTTCAGTTGTTTAGTTGTTATAGTTGTTTTAGTTGTTTTAGTTGTTGTAGTTGTGATAGTTGTTGTAGTTGTTCTAGTTGTTATAGTTGTTTTATGTGTTCTAGTTGTTTTAGTTGTTATATTTGTTTTAAGTGGTGTAGTTGTTTTAGTTGTTTTACTTGTTGTAGTTGTTTAGTTGCATTAGTTGTTTCAACTGTTTTAGTTGTTCTAGTTGTTTTAGGTGTTATAGTTGTTCCAAGTGTTTTAGTTGTTTTAGGTGTTTTTAGGTGTTATAGGTGCTTAGATGTTTTAGTTGTTTCAGTTGTTTTAGTTGTTCTAGTTGTTTAGTTGTTGTAGTTGTTCTAGTTGTTATGAGCCTTTTTGTTGTTTTAGTTGTTATAGCTGGTTTAGTTGTTTTAGTAGTTTTAGTTGTTGTAGTTGTTTTATCTGTTGTAGTTGTTTTATTTGTTGTAGTGGTTCAAGGTGTTTTAGTTATTTATAGGTGTTTCAGTTGTTTTATGTATTTTAGTTGATTTAGGAGATGTTTAGTCGTTATATGTGTTATAGTTGTTGTTGGGGTTTTAGTAGTTTCAGGTGTTTTAGTTGTTTTAGGTGTTTTAATTGTTTCAGTTTTTTTAGGTGTTTTAGTTGTTATATGTGTTTTAGTAGTCCTTGGTGTTCCAGTTGTTTTAGGTGTCATAGTTGTTATAGGTGCTGTAGTGGTTTTAGTTGTTATAGTTGTTTTAAGGGGTTCTAGGTTTTATATGTGCTCTACTGTAGGTGTTTGAGGTGTTATTAAGTGTTATATGTGTTGTAAGTGTTTTAGGTGTTTTAGTTGTTTTAGTTGTTATAGGTGTTGTAATTGTTTTAGGTGTTCTAGTTGTTTTAGTTGTTTAAGTTATTTTAGTTGTTCTGGTCGTATTAGTTGTTCAAGTTGTTTAGTTGTTTTAGTTGTTTTAGTTGTTTATTTGTTTTAGTTGGATTAGTTCTTTTAGTTGTTGTAGTTGTTTTAGTTGTTTCAGTTGTTTCAGTTGTTTGGTTGTTTTATTTGTTTTAGTTGTTTTAGTTGTTTTAGTTGTTTAGTTGTTTATGTCGTTTTAGTTGTTTTAGTTGTTTTAGTTGTT
>SDVV010000628.1:0-30203 GCA_016164225.1 Gammarus roeselii
ACTAAGCTAATATTATTTTTTTCTTAAGGATTTCCGACGAAAAGTATCGGTTGTTAAATATGTTTTATTCTTAAATTACCACTTTCCTTTGTTCCTGGGCTCAACCTTTTTAGGCTCTTACGTGCAGCTTCCAGCTGCTGATTGGCTGCGCCTCCAGGCGTTGGTTGGCGCCACACAGTTTTATTGGCTGCACCCCAGGCGTTGGTTGGCGCCACACAGTTTTGGCACTGCCACTACTGAGGGAGTCCCGCCATCAGAGGGAATACTGCATCTGTGGCACATTTCAGTGGAGGTTAATACAATGACTTAAATATGTATGATACCTTAATGTTACATTTGTACAGTTTATAATTAAGCAGGGGATTTAATACTAAAGGCTGTATATCTATACATACATAATTTAACGTGGGGGAGAGCAATGCAGGACTTGGCTTGCAAACCCTTACAGAGGTATGCTTTGATAGATCATAATTGCCACTCCGCCGTGTGCAGTCACATTATTGTGACCTTCGCGACGGTGTATGACCTATTTAGGGATTGTGAAGGTGGCTGTGTCACGGAGTTTGATCGCCTGGAGGCCTACCACCAAAGGTTTATGAGTGGAGATTAACGATAATAATTCACTTTTCTTGCTTCTAAGTCCCTGGCAATTCCACTGAAGTATTGTGTTGTTGTGCATTTCGGATCTGTTTCACGCCCAGATTTTGATGGTCTAGAGCGATCGCGTGGTTTGTAGGAACTTTCGTAGTGTTCTTGTCTAGGGCGGACGATCTTTGGGTTTGCTTCTTGAGCGAGCTCGTTTCTGTTCTATGGAGGGTTTTTTAAACATAATGATGGGCTGAGTAGTAATCGTTGGGATATTTGAGTCGAGTGCGATTAATGGTAGATCAGTGGTTTCCGGTATCAGTTCTTCGTTGAAGATTTTCATCGTGTCCTCGCGCAGGCGATGGTCGTTCCCACTTGTGAGATGTTCTGATGTCGAGCATGTTAGCTGAGGGTTGAATACCTCACTTTGGTTTTCGCTGGGTGCGATTGCAGTTAAGACGGTCAGAAGTCGTTCAACGCTCTGATCGAGGCGAGCTGTGGTTTGTGGGATGCTGCTAATCTTTTCGCTTCGTGGCGAGAGGGTGTCGCGTATCGCGCGGTCGTCGTCGTCGGAATCTTCGCCTCTTGGCCTTTTGATTTTCGGGTTATTGGACCTCGCCTCGTAGTCGACCGAGGCAGCTTCCATCGCAGTGCTCTCCTGGGCACTGGTGGATCATTGCTTGGGGCGTCCGCCTCTATTACGAGGGCGGTCGCTGGGCTGGTCGTGGTATAGTGAGTACTGGAGAGGGGTGTTTGGGTCATGGTTATAGTTTGTGTTAACGGTACGCGAGTGTTGTCTGGGGGTAGACTTAGTTGTGGATTTAACTGCTTTGGCGTAATTTAAATTACGGCAGTTTGGGTTTTCGTCGTTGATGATTTGGATGGCTTGTTTTCGTGTGACTCTGCGGTGATTTTGTATGATTGTCATTGCTTTTTGGTCCATCTGCTTTGGGCAGTCGCGGTCGCCTGCCTCATGGAGGCATGAGCAGTAATAGCATTTAGGTTGGCGGGCTGTGCAGTCCTTTCGGTCATGCTCGCCGTTGCACCACTTACAGCGTTGGGGTATGTATGGCTGGCAGTATTTGATGACGTGGCCGTTTTCCAGGCATTTTTTGCAAATTGCAGGCCATGTCGCCACTGGGTAAGTTGTTTTTTCCAGTTCGCCCGGGATTGCTATGAATTCCGGTGTGTCACGCCCTGGGAAAGTTATTTGATATGCGGTGGTGTGGATGTTTCGTGGTTTGATCCATTCTGCTAGAAAAACGTTGGTGACTCCATAATCCTTTGCTAAACCTGCTGCAAAAGCCCTTGGGCCATTTTTGGGAGTGTAGTTGTAAGTGTATATAACGTCAAAGCATTGAAGAGCGGACGTATTTCGACAGTTACTTTATGTTTGTCTATTCTGTTAATCCATTGTTTAGCGTTACTTTGCTCGATATTTACGACGTGGGCCAGATACTTCTTTCCCTGTCGGTTTAAGTTTATCGGTCTGCCCCCCAGTTGTTTGGAGAGCGAGTTCATCGTGGTGAATGTGTTCATTAAGGGAGCAATTTTGTTTGCACCGCTATCTACAAGCGTTATGAGGAAGTGGGTAGGGAATGATGCTGATCTTCTCTCCTGTGTGGGAGGATCAGCCTGGATTTGATTTGGGCCTCATTTCCACCAGAGCCTTAACGTGAGTCATAATAGGCTCCCCCGTAGGGCGCAATCGTGACTCTGTGCTCAGTTTGGTATTGTACGATCTCCCTCTCAGTCATGTCTTGGGGGCAGTCCTCGTGTCCCATACGGTGGTCGTTTTCTTTGCAGTAAAAGCAGTGAGGTTCTTCGGATGGGTACAAGGGATCGTCTCGTTTATCGTGGTCGTCTTGGGAGCAGTGTGAGCATCTCTTTTTACCGTAACAATCTCTGCTCGTGTGTCCGTATTTCTGACATTTATAGCATCACACCGGACGTCTTTTGAAGGGTGTAACCTTGGTTTTGGCGTCAAAGAAAGGTATGTCTATGTAGTTAGGTGGGGTGGGGCAAATGAATTTAAGCAGAAGGGCCGTGGTGGGGTTTCTTCTTGGGTTGATTTATAGTGCGATTTCCCTCGTATTGGACGAGTCCGGTGATGAACTCGTCGGCTTCATCACTCGGGAGACCCTCTATGTAAATCAGGCCTGAGCTCATGAAAAAAGTTGGGTGTGGTATGATTTTGCAAGGCTTCTCGCATATTCTGTTTCTGGAGAGAATATGGTGTCACTTTGACGTTTTGGTCTACTTTAATGGTGAAGCTATCGTCCTCGCTGGCGGTGATGTTGAGAATTTGACGGCCAGGCATGGAGCCCAGTTACTCTCGTATTTTTTAAGGGCAAATATCCGGTCTGTCATGGACATCGAATGTCATTTTCAAGTGTTCGGGAATTTATTCCGTTGTTGAATAGGTTGTGGTCATCAAATCGCGTGTTTTGTCTCCTCTTTGCGTTTCTTGGTGTTCGGGCGTTACGAGTTTCGGCTGGGAGGAGAGCGATGTTATCGGAGAGGTCAGAGGCGGAAGCACACGAACAGGTTACGGGTTCTCTGGCCTCTAGCCTCCTCATCAGCTCATCTAGTCGGGTATTCATAGTTGCACAAAGGTTCTCGAGTTTAGTGAGGCGCTCGCCGACTTCACTGGAGGGCGCCGAGCAGTGCTCAGTCTCCAGCTCAAGAAGGCCTATCAATTTGCTTATCTTGCCTAGGGCGTTCTGCATTTCGATCATATTCGCGTTCAGCTTCAAGAAGCGGTCATTGGTGTCATCGACCACGACCTGGGTCAGGTCTCCTGTCGATGGGGAACTGCTGAGGGGTTCGACGTTTTTTGCTGGTGGCTTGGAGCACGACGCTCTAGAGGGGCTGTCTGGTTACAGCCCATTGTTTGATCCCCGGCTTATACACAGGGTTCTAGGTACTAAAGGTGGGCCTTCCTTCCATGTATTCATTTGTATATGCGAATATATACACTCAACTTAAACCTTAGTTTACTCTTAAAATTAAGCTTAAATCTATTTTTTTTCTGATGACTTTTCTTGGTAACTTTTTTTCCTGTTGCTTTTTCAATTTCAATTGGCTTCGGTTCTAAATCCCCAAACCCCGGTGTCGGTGGGAGGGCTCACCTTCTTGTGCACCTAGGGGGGGGGGGGGTGTAGCTACAAACTGAAAGGAGAGGGGATGGTGGAGGGATCATTTAAATCAAAATATATTTACACAAAGAGACAAATAAAATTTGGTGGTCAACGAGGTGACCGCAGGAAGGCGGGTGAGCCAGGGGGTATCCCTCTGAGGTGCCTTATCGCTCTCGCTGTAAAGAGATGATAGTCGACCTCTCTAATTAAGTTGAAAATTTAAACCTTTAAGTGACGATATTCGGTCTCCGAGCGATATTTCGCTTAGAGCGGTGACCGGCTCTTATTTTGATACAGCAAAAAAAAAGAGCTTCTATACCCTGGAAACTTTGGAGCTCAGACGCGAAGATCAGTATGCGATATTAATTTCAAATTCAGTTGTCCGTCATTGGTTACGATACTGCCTCTGCGCAAAGCTATTAATACGAAATTTAGGCATTTTGAATGCAGGTATGGGGAGAAGGACGAACACGTCACTTCAAAGCCTTCTTAGCCCAGAAAGTCCAAGGCCAAAACGAATATGCAAAAGTGAGAAGTAAAATTCGATGGCTAACAATTACGCCACGGAAAGGCGGGTGAACTTAGGTTACGAGAGGTAACCGTTCCGAGGTGCATCTTGCTCAATTGCCCTATAAATAGTACGTCCGATCTCTGGCAGCTACGTAGAAAACATTGAAGCGATAGCTGTCAATCTCTGAGCGACGGTAGGCTGATGCTTAGCAAACTAACAATGAGAACTAGAGCACTTGCACACTTCCTAATTTGACGCGAATTACAGTTCGTGATGGGATTGACTAATCTAGTCTCATTAGCTACGGTCCTGCCTTTACGATAAGCGTAGGAATAAATCGACGGGACAGAAATAGTATATTTTATTCAACAATTTAAACTGAGAAATCGACAGGCACAGTTAATAAATATTATGACAATTATAACAGCTTCTATTTCGTAACAGCTCCAAAAATGGTCGATAACCCCGTCTCACCTGACGTTCAGAATGACCATGACAAGGAAGACCGGTTTAGACTGCTTTAGACTAGCCGCAGAAACGTAGCACTCAGTCAATGCCACGACGACTAGGTAGATGCTTTTGGCGTCATTGACATGGAACACCAAAGTTGAGTATGAGACTGGCCAATAAGTGGTCATGGTCACCAATAAGCGGATGGATCATCTTTCAGAAAAAAAGAAGCTATAGAGCTATTGCAACGCTGACCACAAGATGGTGGCAACAATGCCTCGCTGACCACAGATGGGTGCAACATTGCCTGCCCAGCTGGTGGGCGCTAACTGAGAAGTCGAAGGGACGCAGCATTCGTGATGAGACTAGTATTACTGATCTACAAATTTCAAGTAATGGTGACTGGCGCGCTCTGCCATCATGCTGTTAGCGATGCACTAGCTCCATTGTATTATTCACGACACTGCATTCGCGATGCTAATGCTCAATAAATTTTGTTCTTGGCACTAACACTAACAATTAGTATCTTTGGGCGGACAGCCACTACCTATGCGCGAAGACTCTTAGCACATACAAAAATGCCACTCTATATAGGGTTTAGTGCGCAACATATATACAGTGTTAAAAAATTATAAAACGAGTATAGTTCACTGATGGGTGCAAACCTTGACACTCCCCACTAGGTGCACAACACTGCGGTTAAGAACTCGAATGAAATCAATTATTCAAGAGTTGAAAATTCGACGAAAATTAAAACCCTTTTCACTATAACGTTACCTTTGGTCTCAATTAAATTAAGAATACTCATCACACTGATAACCTGAAGCCTTCATCGACTAAGCGAGAAGAAAGCCAACCTCCTCAAGGAATAGGGCTCCAACCACACCCGTCAACGACTAGAACACAACATCGCAGCACTTTTGAGGGTCCACCAACGAACGAATGAAAAAATCGAAATACCATAAAATAATTACAACCAAATTTGAAACGTTAGTTATGGATGACTGGGTGCAATGCAATAAAATGAGTACGAATTTTAATTGGAAGAAGCCATAAAACATTCACAACGCTGCAATAATCTCAACACATGAGGGAGTGAATTTGATCCGTCGCAAGGAATTAACGGTAAGTCAAAAGTTAGCAATAGAAATATACATAACTCGATAGCAGTTTCTTTTATACGAGGACAACATCGTTACTACAAATAACAAACAAAAATATACAGGTTTATACACAATATTTCTACAGATTGGACATCATGAGGAGCTGCACATCGTTCCTTAACAAAGTTTCATTACTTATAACATGATAACAACGAGGACACCAATATGAGAACTCCGTAAGTCGAGCTTGAGGCTGACTTTATCATTTGTGAGAGGTGGAACAAGGAGCCAGGAAGCCATTTCAATGTCATATCGGTTGAGTTCATCTCGAATGCTTTTGACGATTGTGGTGAAAAAGATGTCCACAAAACTATATCAGTGCCGTGCGGAAATGAGTGTCATTTCTTGATTGACTGTTTAGATGGTGGAAGTTGTAGGCACTCTGAGAAGAATTCTGTCCCAGATTACTCCTATTGAACAAAACGAACATATGTTGAACATTATCCATTCATAACGCAGTACACATCAGGAGTGCCGCATCCAAACTTAAAGCAACGGACCGTAGATTAAAATTATTCAACTCCGAGACTCGTGACTGCATACGCGAGGTCTTCAGCGTCGAGAGCACTCGCATCATTAGTAAATGGTAGCCCACCACTCGCATTATGTCACTAGGCATCGTCCGTCACAGCGGAACGATCATGTCTCCCAGCATCGTCTAATATTTTTCAAGAATAAACATGGCTTGACGATTACGCTATAAAATGCTGATATCAGGGAGTCGTGTTGAGCTGAGTCCCTAAAGCCGTATCGCGAGTAATATATAAGATGGTGGAGTTCAGATATCGACGTCAAAAAGCGTCGAAATCCATCGATCATTAGTAACAAAGCCTTAGCATTTCCGAAACATAAAGGAAAGCATTGTTCAGCGATAAAATTGAAACCAGAAAACGACTTTAGGAAGCCGTTCTCAGAGCTCTGAGTATGGTGCTGCTCTTCAGTTCGAGCTATGACTTGCTAAAATACAAGCATCATTGACGAAGCTCTATTACGATGAAAATTCTCTCGAATAAAGAGTCAAGGGACACCTTAAACAAGGCGAAGTTCACAGTTCAATTCAAGGACAAACTATAATTTCGATAAGAGCCGACGCGACGCTCTGCCTGCGTACGTTGTTTTTTCTTTCTTTTCAGGCATGAAACGTTAAACACCAATGCACAATTGACGAACTTCAACAATCAAATAATGAAGTATTTGTAAAGAAAAATTTAATTGAAAAAAAAAACGCGTTGGAAAACCATTGTTTTGTAGTTCTCCACAACAGGTTTCAAAAGATATATTGAATAACTGAAGGAGTTCCGCTTTTCGACGCCCGTTTATGCACTCACGAAAAAACACTCCCGAAATTCACAACACATCATGCAGCTGAGAAGCAACGGCACTGTCAAACAAAAGCTTTCCCCGTTGGGGCTGAGAAACGTCATCTATGATCTACGAATATGTGAACTGACACAAGAGTTCCTCATGAACACTCGTCAGGTACATTGTGAACGAGCAAGAGTTTATCCAATCAAAGTTTTCATACCGCATCATATGCCGGTCTACGAACGAGACTTCTGCAACACGCCACGCCGCGGTCAAAATATAAAATGAGTACAAATAAGTTTCGAAGAACTTCTAGCAGACAACTTAAGTAATAAAAACAATACATAGCCAACGCTATCTGGTCAGTGAGACAATATAAGAACAGCAGGATATACAGATGCTACCAATACCTATATAAACGATAGCTTTCGAAAATTCGCAAACGAACATCGATTTGACAATCCACAAGATGACTATCATAGCAACTGAAAATAAACCTCAGTGGAAACTTCGAACATCTGAGCGCAATGGAGATGGGTTAATTAGGTAAATAATCGAAGAAAAGATCCCTTGAGTGTCGAAGGGTGACTGATGGATACAAGTTACTTGAAAGTGACATCAGATTAGAGTGACGAGGCTTTCTAGAGTGCTAGAGTCAGCGTTGTCATTGATTAAATTCAAGTGATTTGATTTACTGCTGTGTAAAGTAAATTCCTTTACACGGCGAATCTTAAAGGTATGCACGAGTGCCATATGAAGTACAGGAACGCATAAGGTGCTGAGAACATGTGGTCCCAGTTCTACTACTCGGATGGCTGCAAGGAGGATTAACAGCAACCTTCCCTGCTCCAGACCCCAATGATTCGCAGTCGTCCTTAAGGTGCCGAAAGCAATACGCATCCAACACCTGCCAAATCGGAAAATGAAGAAGAAACACAAATTCGGGATTTCATTAATGAGATCTGCACTTAGTATAGGAAATCTAATACATGAGAACAGCAGGAATGAAGAGAAGAAAAAGGAGGAATACAAAAGTTTGCATCAAAGAAAGAGCGCAGCTTTGCTGTTATTAGCCACCCGAAAGGAGAAAATTGGGACCGGTGTGTGAGTGCCCATGTAACAACTACTGGGGAAGTAGTTTAGAGGGAGCTTGAGACGCGTTGAATGGAATTTGAACTGACCAGATGATGCAATTGAAGTTGATAAAAGTTTAGAAAATTCAAGATGGAAGTAGACAAGAGGTATGAGGAAATAAGGGTGTTCATCCCGCGCGGTCTGGGCAGTGACTCCGTGTGGTTCGTGAGCCTAACAGATGTCTGAGAGAGTCGGGAGAGGGAGATAGCATTAAGCTGCCTTCCTTTGAAAATAAGCTCAGAAAAAGTCCGAAACGTTGACATTAAGATCATAACCTAACCGAGCCTTGCGCGATAGTCGTAAAGTGACCCGGATTTCAAGCGCAACAAAAACTATGTTCTTT
The DNA here is from genome assembly GCA_016164225.1 of Gammarus roeselii. Classification (NCBI taxonomy): domain Eukaryota; kingdom Metazoa; phylum Arthropoda; class Malacostraca; order Amphipoda; family Gammaridae; genus Gammarus; species Gammarus roeselii. The sequence continues at coordinate 8,632 of SDVV010000628.1, forward strand.
CAGAACCAATGCGACTCTCGCAATTTGAATGGGAGCACAATATTTCTGAGTTTATAATTGATGGCCACTTCAGTATAAACTTGCTTGTCACACGCTCTTCAGCTGATGGCAAAGAATGACAAGAGGAACGAACAGGCCAGCAACGCATGTTAATTTCAAATAATGGCGAACACCGTCAATAGTTGGTCGCTGCAAAAGAGCTACGGCCACTAATATTGAAGGCACTGAATAGGTGATCCCGTTAATCCTAAGACAACACAGACCATCTTTCAAAACACGGTTTATGATTAGATTATTAAACTACGAGGCTTATCGCCACCGGAGGTTGAGCGTCAACCGTTGGGAGCTCCTCCGTACGGCACGACGTAAATAAATTTTGACGCATACGCACACAAGTGCGTACGATCACAAAAAACATTAAATAAAGTACGTGTTTTTTTAATTAAGCACTAACATATATTGACCGGCATTACGTGAAACACAAACGCCACAATCGCGTAAGTGGTTTAACCACGAAGAAGCGACCCGTATGCACACAGGTGCATCAACAATCACCCAAGTGTAACCATTTGGTCCCAAAACTTCACATATTTCGTAAAAATCGTCAGTCGCACTGCCCATGAGGAAATTCCGTGCCCATTAGTCCTACCAGAGCGTGTTAAATCCGTCCTGTGGAGGTTGGCCTGCCCAACTCGATATAAGGTGCGTTCGATTGCTGAACAATCCACGGTACTCCAAGTAATTGCTGGATATGTTATAGTCACCGGAAGGACGGAAAGATGTGACGTCAAATGAGCAACGTGACTAAGATAGGTTGCGGCACAATAACGTTTAAAACGTAAAGATACTTAGTCAGGAATGCAGCGCCTCCTCACATTACAATGATCGGTTGATCTGGAGGCTAATAAGCAGACGGAAATGAAAGCTAATGTTTTCTAATTTCAGCATTACAGTACCAACTCCGCAGTGCTACGCTATTTCTACAGATGAGCGGAGCCAATTAAATCATTATCAAGGGGTCCAATCCACCGGAGCGTCCGACGCAAATTCGCCAGCCCCCCCGTTGGGCGCAGAGCGAGGTTGCGGTTTTTATATACTAAGAGCGCCTGAATAACTTGCGTTTCAGATTTTGATGTGGGATTTTTAAAAGCATCAACTAACTGCAACTGACGCGTGATATTCCGAAGGCTTTAGTGTACGGCACACGTTGCTATGTAGTTAGTAGTGTTTGGTGTAAAGAGACTAGCAGAACGGCAGCGTCTAACCGAGGTTAGTAGTGTGTGGTGTAAAGGGACGGTTGTAGTACGGCAGCGTCTGAAGCACTGCTGTGTTGCTGCTGTTGATGATGCTGCTGCTGTTGCTTTTGCCCCACGATCTGACGAGCCTGTTCGGTGAGGCGGCGCTGGTTCTCGGTGCGGCCGCACGCCACCATCTCCCACCGCACGTCGAGCTGAGGGACGAGAATATGAGACAGATACAGACACTAGGCCAAAATCCCCAGCAAGGGGGGGTGACCGACAGCTCACACTCGCACACCTTAGCTCTTTTGCGTAAAAGAGACCGGCCGAAGACCCCGCAACACGCCCTCTGGGTCATGAGTGCGGTTCGAGGTCAGTGTCGGCAGCAAAGCCCGACAGCGTGACTGGTTTACCCCTGCCGCGTCATGATGACCGCCCCCCCCCTCACGACCATCCCGTCTCTCAACGATATGCCTAGGGCAGGAACGCACATCAGGACAGCGTCAAAACTCATCCGTTCACTATCGTTCTCCACTCACGCCTATCCAGTGCACGCTCTCTCGCACCCTCCACACTCACGCCTCTCCTTCATAACGCTTGCTTCACACCATCCATCCACCCGAACTTCGGTCTTCCTCTAGGCCCACGTCCACTCGCCTCTGACTTCAACACCTTTTTCACCAATCTCCCTTCATCCATCCTCACCATGTGTCCGAACCATCTTAAGACATGCGAATCAACTCTGTCCTCTAACTTCTTCACCATCCCAGTTCTGATTCGAACCACGTCGTTATTGGACCTGTCTCTCAGCGACACTCCAGCCATGCTCCTCAAACATTTCATCTCGAAAACATTCAACCTTCTTCTCTCTTCTGCTCTCACCCCCAAGTCTCAGCTCCGTACAGCACAGTTGGCACAACGAAACCCTCATACAGTCCTCTCTTTGCTTCCATCCCCAACGTTCTGCAGCTCATTACGCTCTTCAGTGCAAAGACGAGGTTAAGAAAGTTCCAAAGTTCGAAGCCTTCAACGCCGCAAAAGAAATACAAGAGTTACGAGGTATTCGAAGTTGCTGGAGTCAGCGTCCTTATTGCGCCATATGGTCCCAGCACACTTCGTGTTGCAGTAAGGAGGATACGATTAGATTAGAGTGACGAGGCTTTCTAGCGCGCTGGAGCCATCGTCCTTCTGGCACCGAATGTCAAACCAGCAAGCAGTGCTTCATCAAGTTAGATACAGCTACAGATACAGACACTAGGCCGCATCCCCCAGAAAGGGGGGTGGCCGACGGCAAGGCGCACCTCACACCCTCATACGCTCACACTCACACAACTTAGCCCTTTTGTGCTAAAGGGTCCGGCCGGTAGCCCCTCAACTTACACTCTGGGTCCCGAATGCACCGAGGAACCGTCGTCAGCAGCAGGGCCCGACAGTTTTCACTGGTTTACCCCCGCCGCGTCATAATGGCCGGGCCTCCTCCACCCACGACCATCCCGGCAGATGTCAAGGGCGGAAAAGCACATCAGAGCAGCGTCAAAATCAACCATTCTCAACCATTCTCGCACGCTCTCTCGCCACCTCCACATTCATGTCTCTCCTTCCCAATGCCTGCTTCAGACCATCCATCCACCCAAACTTGGGTCTACCTCTAGGCCCGCGACCACTCGCCTCCGCATTAATCACCCTTTTCACCAATCTCCCTTCATCCATCCTCTTTATGTGCCCGAACCATCTCAGGACACGCAAATCCACTCTGTTCTCAAACTTTTGCACCATTTTCTGTTCTGATTCGAACCACGTCGTTGGTGATCCGGTCTCTCAGCGTTACTCCAGCCATGCTCCTCAAACACTTCATCTCGAAAACATTCAACCTTCTTCTCTCCTCTCCTCTCATCCCCCCAAGCCTCAGCTTCGTTAATTACAGTTGGGATAACAACACCCTCATACAGCCCTCTCTTCGCTTCCATCCCCAACGTCCTACAGCTCATTACACTCTTTAGTGCACTGCACCCAACACTTTACTTCCCTCTTTCACTTTAGTTTCCACTAGTTCAGTTTTCTCCACATGGGAGCCCGTTCATCAAGTTAGTCTTCGTTTATTCATATTTTAATTATCGAGTTAGGTTTACTACTGCGCAAAGTCGAAGTCCTTTACGCGGCGAACGCCTATGGCATGTACGGGTCAAAGGACGTACAGGAACTTCTAAGGTGTTGAGGCCATATGGTCCCAGCACTCCCCGGATGGCAGTAAGGAGGATTAACCCACTACCTGCCCTGCTTTTGAGCACCAAGGATTCGCAGTAGTCCTTAAGAAACCGGGCATCGCGCTCCAACACCTGCTCATTAGAGTGTCAAGGCTTTCTAGTGCACTGGAGTCAATGTCCTTCTGGCACCGACCGTAGTGCACTGGAGTCAACGTCCTTCTGGCACCGATCTTAAACCAGCAGCCAGTGCTGTATCAAGTCATCAACAAGTCATCGTCCGTTTACAGGATTGCTTTGACTCACTGTATGCCCACGTCACTACTTGTTTACTACAAGGGGAGGTCACGAAAGTGTCCTACTCAAATTGAGCAAAGTAACGGTGGTTTTCCGGGATGGAGGCGTCCATCGGTAGGTAAGATTAAGTATGATCAATTCATAACAAATCATATCACAGCTAAGCAGTTGGTTTCTCGAAGATAGTCGAGAAGTGGTTTCGCACTGTATTGACTCGGAAAGCTCAGTAAGCATAGGCGGAGTGTATTGGAAAGGTCCAGGAACCGGCTCCTGGGGAAGAGAGTGTGTGGGTGTGTAGGTGTTGACATCCAGTCCAGGTTGGGCACTCTGCGAAGACGTGGGCTATTGTAAAAAGGACTAGACAGTCCATGCAGTATGGGGTGGCGACGACTCCATTATGTGTCAATCGGCATAGAGTTATCTCAGTCCGTCGAGACCGGCTGCTTGAAGAGACCCAGGGTGTAAGCGTGTCTTTGAGAGTGCAATTTATTTCGCACAGCTCTTTTAATCGCTGTGTAAAATTTTTTGTGAAAGTGGACGCCGTTCTGCTGGGTCAGGCGTCGCTGCAGCTCTTCGCGTTGCTGCGCCCGCCTGTTCATTGCCCACCACCGCACATAGGCCCGCAACCCAGCACAAACAAACGTTTATGTTCCTGAAGGACGGTCGCACAACCCAGCACAAGATAGCTGAAACAACAAGGTGGAAATTTTTAAAGATCGCCAGGATTTGAAACGCGCTAAGCGAATCCCTAAATATTGAGATATTAGCATCTGGGAGAGTATCGGCGGCCAAGAGGGCGCTTGCAATGGCCGTGAGTTCAGCAGTGAAAACTGACGCTGATGACGAGAGTCTCATAGCGACGAAGCCCCGGGGATTGCCACTGCGCGGCCCACAGCATCGTCGTCTGTTGATCCATCAGTGAAAATGTGCAAGCTCCCAGCGTGATAAGTTTCCGCATGGGCTATAAAAAAAGCTCGAAGATTCCGGGGTGCAACATCTGCCTTTCGGACAGTGAAATAGTGAGAGCAAAGCATATTTTCTGTTTTGCACCAGATGGGAATTGCGTCTCACAGGAGAGGGTCCACCGTGATACCTGGCAGCCCAAGCTCAACAGTGAGAAGCTCAACGCGTTGTGAAAAGCTCGAGGAGGGCGCCAGATAGGGATGGAGCTGTCGGATTGTGGTACATGCAGGAAAGGTGGGGGCGAGCGAGAATATGGCAATAGAATTAGAGGTCGATTTGTTCTCGCCGCAGGGCAAGACTAGGCTAGGGAAGAACGGGAAAGCTCCAGTACAGGCGCGAAGGGCAGCATCGTGAACTAGTTTGTGTTTTGAGATTATTTGGTTCCAACACCTGCTGAGGAAGAAGATGATGAAGACAGAAAACGTGGATCCCATGCAGGAAATCTACACTAGGTGTAAGGTATTTCACGCATGAGAAGAGCATGAATGGAAAGAAGAAGAAGAAGGAATAGTCGTACTAAAAAAGTTGCATGAAAGCAAGAGCGCAATTTGGCAGTTATTTGCCACCCGAAAGGAGAAATGTTAGGACCGGTATATGTGCAAGGAGTGTTAACACTCAACCTACCCTGCTCCAAAGCTCCCAATGATTTGCTGTCGTCTTTAAGGGTGTCAGGGGAAATGCGCCCCAACGCAGGCTGAGGGAAGATGACGAAACAGGAAACGGAATGCCATGGTTTAGTGAAGGGAATCACGCGTGAGAACAACAAGAATGGGAAGAAAAAATGAGTTCTAGAAAAAAGTGGCATGAAAGAGCGTAACTTGGCTGTTATTGACCACTCTCGAAAGAAGAAGAAAAGTTTGGGCTGGTGTGTACGCGTGTGCAACGACTATTGGGTGATTGGAAAGAGGGAGTTTGATATAAGTTCAAGGAACTTTGAACTGAACATAAGATGCAATGGAGGTTAATAGAAGTTAAGTAATAAGGTGGATTGAAGAAAATGAGAGATAGTGGAGGGGGAGGAAGAATAGGCGAGTTTTAAAGGAAATAAGTGTTCACTTCTCTGTCGGTTGCGTCTGTGCAGTCCGTGAACCAACAGATGACTAGGGCTGAGCGCCGGTAAAATGGATAAAAAAACGGGGATCCCACGCAAGAGATTGGAGGATAAGCAGTACCACGATGTTAGTTACTTGGTATCTCAGTACCAGGAATTTGACCATAGGTAACCATTTGAAACAAGGGATACCCAATTAGGATCAATCGTAAACGATAGAATAGTGTCAACTATATTAGGATCAATGGTAGACGGTTCAAGTGTCTACTACATTAGGATCAATCGTATGGGGTAGAATAGTGATTACTACAAGTGTCTACAATATTAGGATCAATGGTAGATGATGGAATAGTGTCTACTACATTAGATGCTCCGAGCAGGGAGCAGTAATCAGACAATACGCTCGCTCCAGGGGATGCCACAATCAAGTACACAAAATATCCTGTGCGACTCCTCGCACGTGCACATCAGTATTATGAAGTCGAAAACTTCTACTGTAAAGTACCTATCAACCTCAACACGGTTCCACTATCAAATTGGCTGTGCATTGGGAAACCAATGAAGGTCCGATACTTTCCATGACGACTCAAAGGTGAAACATTCTGATCCATAGTGCTCTGAATTGTATACAAATTGTCGTTTGCTGGAGAACGCAGTGATTCCGCCAACAAATGCAGGCAGTACTCAATAGAATACAATGCGAAACTCACGATAAAACTAGGTTTAGTTCATATACAATAAGAGTTTCAACTCAAATTTACAATACAACCAACATATGCCAAAATTTTAATTAAAGGAACGGCAGTTAAATCAGCAATAAAAGCAAAACGGTAAATTGACAACGAGAATCAAACAGTTAATACCCCACTTATTCCAAGTACAAGATTTTAGTTCAAGGAGGTCGAAGTCAACCGGAGCTACCGACGCGAGTATCTGCCAGCTCCCTCGACTCGTAGAGATTGACGTCAAAGCACAAAGGAAAACTGTAGCAGTAAAGCGTAGAACATTACAAACAAACACGTTGAGTTCTAATTTTAAAGATCTCTTATTACAGCAAACACGCAGTTGTGTGGCTCAGGAAAGGGTGCACTGGAGTTCAGCTCTTTAATAAGATGCACTAGGTTACGAAAGGATGAGCTAATGAAATGGGCAATTTTAGGTAGAGCCTTTGGTATCTCATGTTATAGATCATCAACAGATTACAACATTCTTTCTCAGAAGCGCTCGTAAGGTTATTGTATTAGGCTTACGTTGATCCACTCAGAGAGAAGCACCTGAACTCTATTCACTGAAGTACAAGGACAGATATAATGCATGCAACCATGAGCCCACCGTGTCCAACATGCAGCTGAGGTTATACTAACCAACGTCCATGAACACTTCCGGACGTTAGCCGAAGACCATATTAAAAGAAGCTGTTCATAGCAAATGAAGCTTGATTAACCTCCATTTAGCATCGTCTACAACAGCATAAAGTGGCGTGAATGACGTTACCGTGCGGAAGAGCGCAGCAAACAGAGGAAGAAAAAGTTGCAGAAACAATGTTAAGAATAGACAGAACGCAGTGTGATAAGTATCGCCAGGACAGGAAAGCAACGTTTACAGCTGCATGATTGTGCTGGCAAAGGCAAGTGTAAAGCAAAACACGTTATGTGAACACTGCTGTGGGAACTAGGGCTGTCATTGATACCTGAGGTGGTTTTAGTGCCCTGATCGGCTCCGGAGGCGTATCGCTGAACGTGATCTTCTTGACGCATCCTCGACCACCGCTGGACTGAGCAGACGGAGGAGGTGGCTGCTGTAACACAACGTTGCTTAGCCACACCACGCACCAAAGCCACCATATATGAAGTGAGGTTACACGGTCTATCTGCTGCCACCTATCTAAGGTAGCTAGTGCAAGTAGCGATACCCACTGAAGATTCTGTCGTCTGGTCAGTCCGATCTCTAACACCGCTTGCAGCTTGCATTGATAATAACAAACTTCAAGGGTGACTGCGAGCGCATGTCAGCAACTTGTTTGTAAGGCAATCGTTTGGTTGAAAGTGGCGACCGCTGCCTTTACACAGCGATGCCGCTGTGTCTACACAATATAGCTACTAAGCACAGAGAGAAAGACTACGCTACGCTGAACACAAAATCTACTGACTACTTGGCAGGCTATTATCATCAAGACATTCAAGATAAAGAGAAAATTACGGAGGGTAGGCAGCATCGTTTCGAATATCACAAGTTACTCCCACAGAAAGAATTTAGAATGAAAACTTGCGTTGCATTGCACTAGGAATGTTTGGATCAATATACGCAGATAGCTAAAAGAAATCGAGAATAATAAAATTGGAAACAATTCGAGAAGAATTAAGATAGCTATACTATAGTTCAGTAAATAATGTACAGGTAGTCTAAACATACCATGAGCTACAATAGACAATAAGTTATACATAACAAATTCACGACGACGATAGTATAAAATATTGATGGAGCACAAGGCCATGAGTACGGGATAGTCCAAGCTAACAAGGCACGAGTACGATAGACAAAGCAATGCTGGAGAATAAGACCTCGGCTACTGAAGTTACTAATAGAGCAGGCAGCAGGAACGGGGAAAGACATCCATCGGTCTGCGTCACACTAACTTTATTTAGACTTTGCAAGCAGCTTTCTTCCATGTTCCTGAAGTTGGGATGTGATCCGAGTATTGTTGGATAAACTGAACTATTATTACACCTGAATATTATTATCAATGATTACGCGACACGAAAAGCGAGCAATATTAATCATAATTGTGTTGTGTCGAGACATCGTAAGAAGTGTGTCGAGACATTGTAATAAGTGTGTGACCTTGTAAGAAGTGTGTCGAGACAATGTAAGAAATTTTGTAGGTAACTTGGTAGATTTTTGACTTTTTAACTGTTGAATAGCCTCAACATTCCAATTTCTAATCAGTTTTTCATATCGCGGGAGACACAATCAGACTCCAGGAACAATCGCACACACTTTCTCACTATTTGATCGTGTTTACCAAGCCCGTACCTATAAAAAATGCAACTACTACAACACTTTATTACAAAGGATTCTTTTTACCGAGGAAAATACGAGTTAATTGCCGTGCATTCAAAGAGTGACCCTTGTCTGACCAAATATAGACCGCGGTTTCTAGCGCGTCAAGAGTCAACATCGCAGTACCTTTGATTCACCGAGGTGTCGAGTGAAGTCTTTCTAGAACTTGCACAGCGCAATCTAGAGTGTCCTCACCTTAGTTTGGTCGGTGAGGGGTGAGTGGTGCGTTTCTACAGCGGCGATATCATCATGGATGGTGTCTCGGAACAGCGGCGGAGAAAACAACAAGGACGAGTCACCCAAGAGTGACTTGGACTGGGGAACACGAAGGAGTAAAATTAGGGTACAAAGAGCACAATCATTAAGAACGCCAGCATCGGTAAGCGATTAATAAAATCAAGGTTGTCGAGATACTCTTTCAGAAAAAAGTGGAAACAGTTCAACATTGGGAGTGCATTTATCATTCTTTGTATTCACAATTTGTGTATTGAATGATATAACTACTATTGCAGAATGTTCACGGAGAAGGCAACGTAAATTCTTCCACGCGTTGCCAACAACGGTAGGAGAAAGCTAACCACAAACGGTCCTTACCGGCGTCTCGGGAGACAATGACCCCGCACGGAAGTATCCGCTAGTATTCATCAAGTTAGAGGATGACGAGGCAACACTAGAAGGCGTGGCAGCGGCTGCAGCAGCATAGTGGTGATGCAGCATCGACCCTCTTACGGCACTTGTCCCACAAACTATGTTGGCCAGCAGGCTACTGCTGCCCTGGGATAGATGAGCCAGCAAGTGGCCCGGTGTCAGAGAATGGGGGTACTGGCTTGCCGTAGTGCTGGTAGCTGCCATACCAACACGCTGCGACGTAAACAACATCCCGGTAGCAGTGGTGACTGCGAGGCTGGCAGCTGCCGCGTCAAGAGCGTCGGTGCTGGAGACCATCCCGCTGTAAATAGCGCGACTGGTACCCGTGCAGCGGTCCTGAGCTGTGGTAGTTACGAGACCATTAGCCATAGTGTGAGTGCCCCCAAGGAGAGGGTTAGTCGAGGAAGAAAGGTCGGGCTGGAGGTGCGTCCAAGCTGTGGCAAGGGCCTTGCGTGCCTTCTTGTTGGGAGAGTTCTCCTTGCCTTGACCGCCAGTCCAGCGCCGCTTCAAAGACCCAAGGCCGCTGTCGATCAGACTCGACTGAAATGTAAGCGCAAAAGAATTCTGAGACGCAGGACAAAATTTGAGTCACGCTTGGCGTCTGTTTCCGCGAGAGGCACCAAATGTTGTAGTAGAAGGCCTAATCGCATAAGGTCACTCGGAATGTGAAAGCGCGCAGTCAAAGTAGATTGATCTAGTGAGGAAAACTGAAACGATCCTATCTGATGAAACAAAATAAAACAGTATGCAACTGACGGGTGAACAATTATGAAGAATAGCCAAAATGGTTTCCAGTAGATGTAACCTAATTAACATTGAGCAGTTGAATGGAACCATAGATGATGTGGTGAAAACATGTGACTTTTATGAAAAGGTTACCTGATCTTGCCGAAAGGAAAATTGATCGGAGGGAGTTTCGTGTTTAATGATCGTAGTTCCAGTATCCTCGCGAATTATTTCATCAATGTCCTCCATGTGAGTTGGAGTTTGAGGCTGAAAATAAAAGGAAAAACGACAAGGTCATTAGTTGACTAAAACTTATTAATGATTAGACACAACAGAGGTTGTAGCGTGTTGTAGCCTGAAGAATGATTCATCAGCCCGATAACGCTATTCAATCTACTAATGCTTGTATATTATAAGCCAGTGGTCACAAAAAGTCAGAACCCTACTTAAATTAGAAGACCATCAAACCGTTTTAGAAATATATTTCAGGTAACAGATTAGATTAGAGTGCCAAGGCTTTCATGTGCACTGGATTTCCGGTAACAGAGCATCGTACAAAATTTGAAACTCATACATGAATGTTGCTGTGTAGCAGTGACCCTTGCATTCTCACTAGTGGCTTGAGGGGTCCACTCTTCTTTTCTATCTCCCTGAGGGCGTTCTTTAAAGGTGTGGGCGTCTTGGGCACGGGCCGCAGAAGCGCCCGCCGCGACTTGGGTGTGGTTGTGCTGCTGCCCGACCCGGTCAAGAGTAGTAGGTGCGGAGGGATGGACGAGTGGGGGTGGGGGGGCTGGACGGGAGTGCTTTGGGAGACGGGAGGGAAGGCGGCGGACGAGAAATGCGGCGTGTTTATAATGTGTTCCAGGTTAAGGTGCGGGGAACTGAAGTTGGCGAGCTGGAAGGGACTGAGGGGCAGCATGCGTTTCACGGGGGTTACCTTGACGGGAGTGGTGAGGAGGGAGTCATCCTGAAATTATGAAACAGTGCACTTGAAAATGTTTCCACAGGGGACTTTCAACCGGGATTTCATGTTCATTTTAATTTAAAACGAAGAATTCAGGGTTTTCAATTTTCAATAAATTTACCATCGTTTGTGATATCTCATTTGATGTGCGAATTCCATTAACGTTGTTCAACAGCAAATATTAAAAACGTAACAACTGCAGCAATATCGAATTACCTGATCGTGAGTGCTATTGTCAGCAGAGGTGGAGGGTTGTTGATGCTGCTGCAGGAGACGTTTGGTGGGTGTGGGCTGCTTCCTGCGGTGGCGACGCAGGATGGGCGGCGTGGACAGCCGCGATGAGTTCAAGGACGACAGCGACGCATTGTGGAAACTCTGATTGGCCCCACCACCGCCTAGCGAAGTGTTGAGCAGGAAACTGCTGTTGTTGTGAGAAGACCGGTTAAGGAGAATCGAAGGGGTGACGCTTGTGCAGACGACCTCGCTACGGCTGTTGACGTCACCATGGCTACTGACGGTGCTCGTGACGGTCGAAGATAGGGGTAAGGTGGTTGCGTTGGACGGTGACATAGCAAGAACAGAGGTAGTTGACGGTGTGTTGTAGTCTGTGTTACGGTTGTTGGAGCAGAAGGAGCCGATATCAGGTCGAGGCAATGAAGAGGATGTGGTTGAGTTCGATCGGGAAGTTATCTCAGGCTGGTCGGGAACCTCCTTCTTCACCTTATCCGGAGAGTACGTGAGCATTTCGAAGGCCCCTCCGCCCAGCAGGTCTAGCTTCAGGGGATCCATACCAAACTTTCGCATCGGCGAAGACAGTGTGCACTCGTCCAGGAACCTTAGTGGGGAAATGAACTCCGACATGACACCCAACTTATCGGGTGTGGAGAGGAAAGCGGAGTCGATCATCGGAGATACGTTCAGGGAAGATCCCAATGAAGACCTTCCAGAACCTGCATTTGTTGTTGCTGGCGGTTCAACAGTTTCGGTTTTGATGTGGTCAACCTTCAGAGGAGGTTTCTCTCCGGACGATTGCTGTTGCTGCTGCTGCTCTTGTTCTTGTTGCTGCTTCTGCTCCTCGACTTCTTGTTGCTGCTGCTGGAATTGAGTCGAGAAGTTGTGATGGTCGGGCACCTGCTGTTGGCTCACCAGCGGTTTTGTGTACTCCTGAGCATCACTGCAAGGGGTTAGTGGCGTTGCCGTTTGGTGCGCTTGGCGGCGATAGCTTCGTTCTTCTTCTTGTTGCAGCTGTTGCAAATGAAGTTGATTTTGTTGGTGAAGTTGTTGCTGTAGTTCGTGTTGTTGCTGCATTATTTGAGAACGGAGAATTTTTTGGTCCATGCAGTCAATCTGCTGCTGCTGCAGCATACCAGCGTGAGTACGCGAGACCGCCTCGAGGTGACCGTCGTTGACCTGTCCTCCTCCCATGGGGGCGTTGTCCTCGCCAGGCGTGAGCTGGGGAATCGTCGCGGGGGAGTAGCGGCTGCTGCGGGGCAGGGGAGGTGAGCAGCCGCTGTGAGGTGGAGTGATCTCAGGAGCCTGGGAAACAAAGAAACCAAACACGTTCAAACCTTACTTTGCCAGAAATAATTTCACATGCAGAATAGTTCACCGATTATGATGTGCATTCACAATGGAAAAAAAATTACAATTATGAACAAGGACACAATAAAGAAATAGTCCACGTAACGAAATTCCACGTTTTATTCATCCAAAATGTCATGATATTTCTTTCCGGTGGTTTCATATCAATCCCGATATTCAAACAAATTTCATCATCAACGAAAAAACTGTTATTTTTTCAGTAAGTCGTATCAGATATCCGGCTCTCCTCACTAGAGTTAAGCTGACCATCTACTTGTGCATACCACAAGTCGAGACAAACGAGTTGAACAAGATCAAACTATTCTTTCGTATATTGTGATATCATGCAGCAAGTGAGCATTTGTCTAGGGTGCTGCAATAGATTTAGTCGCACCACAGCCATCCCAACGTGGCAATGCATCACTCAATCCCTATAGACATTCAACGAGGCAACGAACTGCATCGCTTCAAGAAGTAAAGCTCACCAGAGTGGAGTGATGCTGAATGCCGTCTACGGTAGAGATGATCTTTCCAGCGGATTGGCCTGTTTCACGGGAAAGGACATGCTGCTGCTGCTGCTGCTGTTGAGGGACAGTCTCTTCCAGACTACTGTAATGGCTATACACTGGACTGGGTTGATCCCAAAAATTCTGCAGGAGGAGAAACCAGTAACGTGCCAATATGTTGAAAATTGCCATCGCATCAAATTTACGAGGAGTTCGAGAAACAAAAATCAATCAAGAGTTATCAAATTGCCATAAGAAAATCTAAGAATAATTAGCTATAGGTCCATTCGGTGCTGTAGATCTTCTAATAGCTTCACGTCTATATCTGGAACCAGTTGACCTTCCGTGTCAAAGCAGTCACATAACATGAGACTTAAACTAATACTTGTTTAGGCTATGGTGCCGTGTGTCCAGATAAGGAATAACAGTACGGTAAATCTGATAAAAAAACGGTTCATCATACGAAAACACAACACGATGGCTAACTCTGCTCGTTTGACGGTCTATGTTGATGACTTACACAACAGCCTTTTCTCTCAAGTTCCGTATGTCTCCCTACCTGTGCAGCGAAGCTATCATTACTGTACGGGGAGGTGCTGCTGGTGGGCACCGCCACCCTCTGGGGGCCCGACAGAGCAGGGGACACCAGGCCCTGGTGGGGGCCGATACCACCACTGCTACTGCTCGATGGAGTGTAGTGCTGGGGGTATAGTTGCTGCGGCTGCTGCCCGTTTGAGCTGAGAATGTCACCTGTTGCATGAAATGACAACAGGTGAGTCAGGGAAAGCTTTCCGCGCCTGGATTCTAATGAACACGATACCAATAAAGCACAGTTGAGGCGCCAAAATAGGCAGGGTACATCTTGTACCTCACGTTAAAAGCTCACCAAGAGGATAATCGAGCGACGACGTAGAGTATCTTGCCACCTCTACAGCCTCGCCCGCAGAAGGCGCCCCGCCAACAGCGTGCATTTGCTGCAGGGAGTGGTGCATGTGGTGGAGTGACTGTGTCTGGTGGTGATGGTCCCCAGGTGAGGGTGAGTGCAGCAGGGACGGGCTCACTCCTCCCCCGGTCATGGGACTCACGAGGCTGGCGTGAGTGGGCAATCCCAGGATGCAGTCCGAACCGTTGCCTCCTCCACCGTTGGCGGAGGGGGAGGGGTTGAAATGGTGGCGACGTCCCCCCATCCTGCCACTCATCTCAGCCTCGTACTTGCGACGCATTGTCGAGTTCCAGTGGTTTTTGATGGCGTTGTCGGTTCTGAAACAGCGATGGAAGTGCTCGGTAACTGGAGTTAAATGCGCCTTTTACGATACATACCATCATTATACTCATACCATCATCATACTCATGTAAGCCTTAGATCTGATAGGTAGGTTGATCACCAACCAAAAAAAAAGTTCTTCCCATACAGCCAGGAAGTTTCTTATCAAGAGCAGTTTCATGTCAAAGGTTTGGTTAATTATCACTTTCACGTTGAGGCCATTAACTCTAATTGTTCAACAATATGAAAGTAACACAGCAGCAGCCAAGCAAACTTGCAGAGCAGCAGTGAAGCCAACTAGCAGAGCATCAGCCTCCATCTCACCTGCCGGGTATTAGTTTGGCAATCTTGGCCCACTGGTTGCCCCACTGTTTGTGAGCCTCGTAGATGACAGCGTCCTCCTCAGAAGTCCAGGCGCTCTTCTTGATGTTGGGGTTGAGGTGGTTGTGCCAGCGCTCGCGACACTGCTTGCCAATGCGCCCCTTCAGCTGCTTCGCGATCAGCGTCCACCGTTTGGCGCCGTACTTGTCCACCAGGCTCACCACCATCTCGTCCTCCTGATAGACAAGGTCAAGGTTAGTGGGGAACAACTGTGTGAAAAGGCGAGCCACTATCATGTCCTCTGCAGTAACACGACGACAAAATACCACTTTACAAAGGCAATAAAGATTCCTGCCCGACCATTTTAAGCCTGCTTAAATAAAATAGTTGCTCTTAGATGGAGCCACTGATTTATAACGCTTATCTTCCCCCTCGTAACTGTTGGCGCACGAATCCATTGCAAACTACAGCATTGAATACTTGCTGAGGTACTAACGAGTGAACAACGACATGTTGTGCAGTTGTTAGGTAAAGACGTGACCTTGAAGAAAAAGAACTCAGACTAAAAGCTCGCGACGCAACAGGCAGTCTCTGAAGGCATCGCCAGGGACATGCATGCTCTCTTGTTGTCAGTGGGATAACCTTTTTATAATTATTAACATTAAATACGCTGCATTATGGTTACGCACAAGTCAAATTCCATCATCAGTTGCTCGTCACAATTAAATGACAACATTGAATATTCTGAAAAGATTGGTGGTAGGAAGAAATTGACCTACAGACTGAACAAGCGAGTATGCATGACCTCTGTGATGCCTGCAAGCCAGGCATCACTCAGTAGGAGCTAATGCCACCAGGAATAGTGATAGATGAGCAATTTTGCTGTAAAGGTAGATCAGTGGTCACAGAACGCTACACCCTTCACAGATCATTCAGACCAAACAAGCTTAGTTACGACCTAGGGTGATAATCAGTGAGGAGTAAGTGAGAGTAAGAATGTAACACATCTGAGGATTGGTCCATAGATGACTCAGGCTCTAAAAAACGTTCAATTGGTGCAGCGATCTTTTGGGTGAAGGCAATACTGAGCCGCCGCCGTCATGCAGGCGTCTCGCTTCAGACGAGGTGAAGTGCTTAAACTAAGGGACTCTGAGAATAAAGAAAAAAAAGGAAATGAAGCTGCAGTAGTGGCCTACATATTTGCATGGAAACTGCAGGCACTTCTAACACGGCCACCCGGTCTCGAACCCAGGCATGTACCGAACAATGATCGTCAAAAAAAAATCAACCTTTCTTGTCCCATTCAAAGGAATTAGATTAAAGGGAAGAATATGATGACTAATTTCACGTTACTTCGATTGAATACATCGCTTTATACACCGCCATATCGACGACGAGTACGGAGTAACGCGAGTTAAATCAACTGTGTTGGACATCTTCCCGTCAGCAGATCACATCGGGGCTTCAGCGAGACCAAAGGAAATATCCAACAAACTGGAACTAAATCCCCAAAAAATGAGCTCATCGACTAATTTTTCGGGATAATTAGATTTGGGCCTCATTTCCACCGGAGCCTCGACGAGAGTCATTGCACGCTCCCACGTAGGGCACGGCCTATTCTTAGATGCTTTTGCAGTGGAAGCTAACACCACAGGCCCACAGCCATGAAACTACTCCTCAGCCACACAGCAGAACGACTCCCAAGCCGTGATGCCGGCCGGCTGTCCTGTTGCCTGGCAGAGCGTGACGTAACCGGCAGCTGGGGAAGAGGAGGAGGCGCGGCACGCACCGTGACGTCATCTGACACTTCTCCCACACACT
This sequence comes from Gammarus roeselii, assembly GCA_016164225.1. Lineage (NCBI taxonomy): Eukaryota > Metazoa > Arthropoda > Malacostraca > Amphipoda > Gammaridae > Gammarus > Gammarus roeselii. The sequence continues at coordinate 25,273 of SDVV010000628.1, forward strand.
TAGCCAGTCACCACCACCACCACCGTGCAACCACTTTTGGCGCGAACATTTGAAAGACAGCGTGAGCGGAGCGGTAGTGCTGTTGATGGAGATGATACCTGTGCACGAGTTTCGATCGGAGCGCCAGGCATACTGATCAATAACAAAGCCGCAGCACAGAGGGTGGGCTGGATAACATTGGCGACGGAAGCGGAAAAAACCATGACATTATCGAGGCGGTGGACCTGTCCAAGTAAGAGGTGATGGGCTGTAGAGTAAGAGGTGATGACTGTCCAAGTAAGATGAAAAAATTATTCCAGCTTGCTGTTCTTGAGCATACAAATAATTAACCAAAATTATCAATATATAAAGTTCCCTAGGGCGTTATCAGTGAACTGGGGTGTATTTCGTCAATGGACCGTTGGCCACTCGAAGCAAGCAAGGCTCATGCAGGCAGGAGGTCGTCTGGGACGGACTGAGGCACGGCATTATTATACAGGAACGGGCCTGCGGCGGCAACGTAGGTACCAAGCATGCAAAAACAGATCATTCATCAACCAACGTATTAATCGACAACACATAAGCAGAGACGACACCAGCGCCATATGGAGGTCGTTGCCGTGACCATGGCGAGAAGCAATCTGACGTCTGTAGCAAAAAGAGTCAAATGGAAGAGAAAAGAGGGGGAAGGAAGGGGACGAGTTTATGAACCAATCATGATGAAATTAAAAGTCACGCGGCTTGCCAAAATATGCCTGCATGGAGACCAGCCGGATTAGAGACGTTCTCCGACCAAACGACGCCAAGGACACATAAGACCAATGGCAGGTGTAGTGCTTTGTTCCACGGCAGAATCTGGCATCCCATCAACAATTTCTACCTGCATGAGTACAGTACATGAGTAGCAAGCTTTCTGTCGGCGAGTCTGGAGGCCAATAGCACAGCATGCAGGAAGGGGTGGTCGAACACCGCCTCTGCGGGTTAAGGGGGGCGCGGCCCCCAATACAGGCCCCTACAGCCGTTGGGCGGCTGCAGCAGTAAGTAGCAGGACAGGCACTGCCTTGCGCTCACGGCCCCAAAGCCATTATAGGGAATGATTTCACAGGCGTAATTCCTTCACAGGTTAGAGAGACCCATAAAAAATCGAGTCGGTCGATTTCAAGTACATTTCTAACGTATACATATTCTGCAACCAAAAAAATTTTTTTACTCTACTGTGAAAAACGAGAGAAAGCAAAACGATGTTAGCGCGATAAAAACAATGGATGAGTGGAATACCGCAAATAGAGAAGAAAGTGTGTAATAAATAATAGCTTGTGATTGAAACCCATTGAAGGGCTTCCAGGTTCAGCGTCAGTTCTAGATGGCATAACTGGTGAGCTTGCTTAGTTCATAGGCAACATAATAATGTTGAACACCCATGGCGATGAAAATCCAATAACTATGCCAGAGTCAGCTTCTGATACTCAAAAGTGATCGAACAACATATAAACCAGAAAAGGATATGCTATGGAGAAGCGAATAGAACAACAATGCCATCATGAGGGTGACTTCTCGTACGGCCACAGAACACACGTAGCAGCTACGTCAGCTACTCATGACGGTGTCTACAAACAAACCTGTGAGAGCAGCAGCGGCAGGAGGCATGGGTCACGGGGTCGGCTGAGAGCAGCGACAGAGTATACCTCCTACAGCAGCAGGAGGGCAGAGGACAGCAACAGAAACAAACACTCGACAACAGCGGACGACAGTGAGTCATCACTCCTAAGGCGCTGGGGTCTTGCTAGCGCAGGATGATGAACGACTCTCAAGTGGGAGAACTGGTGACAGGCTGAGAGCGCCACATCCTTCGATAGACGTACTTCAGACGCCAAAAAATGAAGTCTTTCGCGCCTAAAACCATACAATCCTGCGTAGAGATAGTATAACTCAAAGTATTCATGTACATATGTCTGTTTCCTTTAGGTCGAGAGGGAACGAAGAGATGTATGTCAATTTAAAAACGTGCCGTCTCCATGGAACGACATCGGAAACAAGATGTGAAACCACCTTGTTTATGGCGCGCTCTCTCCAGCATACCCTCCTTGCCTTCTCTCTGTCTGTACACCACTGAGTACAAAATGGAGATGAAGGAATGAACGGTCATTTCGTCAGACTAAAATTTCATTCAAATCCTAACACCAAAAATTACAACCAAAGGCCGAAACAATACCTCGGTCTCCCCTACTGATTCTGAAGCTGTGAGTGCAAGGCAAGAGAAGACTAGCAGCAGCAGCATCTTCCACGGCCGGGGGCGTGGCCACAGGGCGCATCCCAGCTAGGGCGGGCGGTGACCCACTTCCCGCCCTAAACTCGAGCTGTGCGAGTGTCCAGGTTTGTCTACTACAGTTCCCCACGACAACAATAGGAATGTAACAGCTGTGCCTCTGGATGTCATCCAAGCGTTCGCGTCCAAGTCAGGAGCGTTCATCAACAAGAAACTCAACAACCGAAACGTGTAGCCAGGCCTGGACACTCCTATGAGTCATCAGTTACTGTATTGCAGTCAGATAGAAATACCAAACTAACAAGGTAATTGTGAAGTCGAAATATCTGCAACGACAAGCAAAGGCTTCAAACATTCGAAGTCGGAAACGATCGCATCGAGAAGTGAAGCATCTAATGAAGAAGAGCAAGTTGCTTACCTGCACTCATTTTCAACAACTCTGCGAAGAACGTGAAATCAAATCCACTCAACCTAAAAACCTTCATTCCCATTCCCGTTTTCTACAGAATCCCCGCACTTTGTAAGAAGCGTTGCCCACCATCGACGGATCGAGCGGGGAGGCGAGATGGGAGGAGGATGTGGCCCATCCCTGGCACAAATGGCGTCGCCCCCCGAGGGTGATCGTGTTCCGGTGGAGGAGGCGAGTACAGGTGTGATGGAAGCTGGTAAGAGCATGAACGCTGTGGATGGAACCGGTCACGCTTAGGTACTCCTCCCTTTCCAGTGGCCTGGCAACTCATCGGCTCACGTAGGACTCAATATGCCATTTGAAAAGGAAGGATCATTTAACCGAAATTAAATAATTTCGCCCAGTTTTGAGTGTTGTGACGCTGTTGCTGGGTTTCACGGGTGTGCATGACCAGAGACCAAGCCTCCTCAGGCAATATCTTTCCGCGCAACCTGACAGGGTCAAGTGGATCGCTTCAACATTCACGCAAATCACCAGCCACGCCTATGTTAGCACTCATTGAGGGACATTAAATGGCAGCAGTGGTTACGGTGTCGTTGGAGGGCCTGGAGACCGCCTAGACATGAAACGCTTATGGTCCAGCAGGAACTACTGGGTTTTGATTAAGTCGAGAGGGATGGCGAGTTGAGCACAGCAGATGTCCGCGGTAGTTTGCGGGTAGAGTGTGAGAGAGGTTAGGTGGGTGGGAGAGGGGAGGCGGGGAGGAGTTCATTAGTGGTGGGGGAGAGGGTAGGCGAAGGCGACAAGAATGCCACAGCCGAGGGGGAGGAAGGAAACAGCAGAACCGGGGCCGGAAACAAGGGGAGTAAGAGCGTCTCATGGGCTCGAGGGTGGGGGACGGGGGGAGGGGGGGGGTGATGGTTATAACACTGGCATCGCATTTATCTGTTTTTGTCTGTGGTTGCGACGCAGAGGCCCACGCACTATGTCCAAAAATTCAGATTCTTTCATGTTTCAAGGGAATAAAGAACTTAATCTTGTTAGAAGAAGACCTCGTAAAAACCTAATAGGCAGCAAATGATCATAAAATGATCAAGAACTCATGCAAAATAAGGTTCATGATACGAATGATTCTGAATCTGAACCACGTGGTTGGTGGCCGACAGTGAGCCTTTGTTCAAAGAACACAGGACATGAAACATGCCTGTCACTCCCGCCAGAAACGGCATCGAAAGAAAGTATGTTTGCCACGTTACCAACACGCTGTAAGAAGGCATAAATTAGACGTTTTCTAAAGATTATAGGTTATACACTGTCTTGCCCAATTAGGTTTCAGAACACACAATTCTACTTGACCGTTCCACCATCATCACCAATTTAGGTTATTTCGAGTCATGTTCAGCATGCCAACAAAAAACGTGAACCGGAAAAAGTACTCCAAATATCAGGGCTGCTATGGGATACAAGCTCTAAAAAAGTGACAAAGACCGAATGAGGAAACCAAAATTTACTTCGAGTGACCATTTACCCCCAAAAAAATACTTCTAGTGACCGATTAATATAGTATTTTTGTTTTATTTCAACAGGATATGTAATGGTATAGTAGTCAGATTCGACGCCAACTGTTAATTCAAGTAACTATTTAACTGAGAATGTTTCTTCACGAAAAGTTGCATCTACGACCATTAGAGATGTCTTTAAATACTTAGTAGGATGTTTGAAACTGATTTCAAATAGAATTTTAATTTGAAACAAAAGTTAGAATTGAATCACACAATAACAATATTTTTAAATCCCCTGGAACCCTGACTGAGTGTTCCAAGGCCTGTGAGTATATCCCCTGAGTGTTGGCTGAACTTGAATGCCAAACACAACTAAGAGCACGACACTCCCCTTGACATAAAATGCCTTACCTTGACGATGTTGAGCACGACACTCATCTTGACAAGTTACCTTGTGCCCATACTTCTATACTTCACCATTGCAGTAAGAATTATTTCTATTGGATTGAAGAAGTCACAAGTGACCCTTTCATATACTGTGACAATTAGAGTCCAATCTAACAACCATCAGTAATGGAAGTGGGATGGCCAGAAAGCCGTCATCGGAGCAGATCTCTGGCACCGGGGGCGCCGAGTGAGGGGGGGATGTGATGATCACGAGCTGAAGGCGCTGCGCTACTGTGGTACAAGCTCGAACTCGTGCTGCAGTAACAGGGCTGGAAGGAAACTTATTGTTCCTTAACCAGAGACCAACAGACATGACTGGTAGTGCTTC
>SDVV010000629.1:0-30191 GCA_016164225.1 Gammarus roeselii
AATATATATCAAAACACAGTACAAATTAAAATGATCAAAACATAAACCTTGCCAATGCACTTCCGAACGCTGTCCGTTCATCCGTCCGTTCATCCGTCCGTCTATTCATCCAAATAAGTCGAGGTTGCATGCAATGCCCCAGTGAAATGCGAACACCAGAGGTAGTGCGTAAACGTTCTATTTATTTAACCTATTAACACATAAAAGCCTAATAATATATATAACCTAGTAACATACCTTATGAATAATCCGAAAGCTGTACATCCATTCATAGGAGTGAGTCATCCGTTAGCCGCCTGTCTGACTTCGGCTGTCCTCCTTCCGCTTTGCCCCCTCGCCCCCCGTCCATCCGTTAGCTGACTCGGGCACCAAATCAGTTCCGGTACCCTCCGCCGCCCGCCCCCCGTTTCTGTGCGAACCCCCGTACGCTCGGTGAGTCGGGTTGCATGCACCGCGCCCTATCCTGCCCACCAAAAGTAACTATTTATCCCTATCTATAATCCTTCACTAATCCGCGTTTTGTATCACTTTATACTACTACTGAAGGCTTTTTCTCGTGGCACGACGTCCGTTGATTTTGAACAGCTTCGTGCACGAAGTTAATGAAAGTTTTCAATTAGTGCGCAAGGAGGACAGAGAGTTCGGGATCGGAGATGATTCAGACCTCGATACTTCTTCACTACTTCGTAGAGGCCTGTGTGTTGTCCGAAGGCGATCAGTTTTTTCCGGTGTTCCGTTTCTGTGAGCAGGCGTTGCAGGTTGCACAGGAGGCTCAAGAAGGCTCGTCGGGCTGCTGCGAGTACATCACAATCTACTAGTAAGTGTTTCACGCTGATTGCCACTTGGTGGCAACAGAGGCATGGTGGTGCGTTCGGTCCATGTCTACGTCCATTAGGTGGTTGTGAGTTATCCACATGTGTCCTATGCATAGACGGTTAATGAACACTAGGTCTCTCCTATTAGAAAACCTGGTGTCCCACTCTTCCACGGATGGTTTAACTGCAAGCATCTTTTGTCCACTTTGTTGCCAAGAGGCGTTCCATCGTGTTGTTATGCGTGAGTTGATGAGTGGGAACCAGTCTCGGTGATGTATAGAGCTGACTTGTTCCTGCTGGGTAGACATCCGCTTAGCGAGGGAATCTGCTCGTTCGTTTCCTCTTATTCCCGCGTGTCCAGGGATCCAGCAGAACTCGACCGCCCGGCTGGCCTCGGACATTGTGAATAGGTCGTGTTGCATTTTTCTAAGGGCAGGGTGATCGAAGTGCAGCATTTTCAGCTGGGTGAGAACACTTAGACTATCTGAAAATATAACAGTTTTAGGGTGGCGGTCGCTTTTTGTAATGGATATTGCCAGTTCAAGTGAGTGTAGCTCTGCAGAGAATATAAAGGCCTCGTGGGGTAGGGTGGCCGAACGCGAGGCCCCTTCGCCTATGGCGGTGGCTCCCACGCCGTCCGGTGCTTTCGAGCCGTCAGTGTATACATGACAGAGCTCAGAGTACTGTTCATCGAGTAGTCGTGAGAATTCTTGGCGGTACGTGTTGGTTGGGGTTGATGCTTTGGGGTACGTCTGCAGATCTAGGTCGACCAGTGGTGGGTTGATCATCCAATTGGTGCGTTGATTTGAAGAATTAGATAGGAGAAGGAAGGCTTGATTGATTTGAGTCTGATGTTCAGAGAGGTCAGTAAGTTATCCACGCGTAGAGAAAAGGGTGGGCATATGTTCTTCTTAGCCTCAAAGAGGCGTTTATGAAGAATGTTGGTGACGTCACTGAGTGCTGGGCTATTGATGTAGCCATTTGTCTTGAAATAGTACTGTAGTGAGAGTTTGTCTCTCCGGAGCGGAAGAGGAAGTTCGTTAGCAAGCACGTTCAGGGATTCGATGGGTGTGGAACGGAACGCACCGGTTGTGATACGCAGGGCGTTATTTATTATGATTGAGAGGGGTTCTAGGGGGGTCATGGCTGTTGAACCGTAAACAATTGCTCCATAGTCAATGCGCGAGCGTATTAATGTTCTGAATAACGTCATGCCGGTGTCCGTATCGGCTCCGAATTTCAAGGACGTTACAGAGAGGATAAGTCCGGTTGCTTTTTTGTAGCGGGTCTCCAGGGCTGCAATATGTGGTTGTCATGTGAGTTTAGGGTCCCACACAAGACCGAGGAATCTTATCGATTCTTCGTATACTAGCGGAGTGTTGTTTAGGCTTAGGGCTGGTTTCAGATGTAAGCCGGGCACGAGAGTGAAGTGCATGCTTTTCGTTTAGGGGGGTGAGAATCTGAATCAGTTTAGGGATGCCTAGTTTTCGACTAGGCTTAGACGTTTCTGGAGCTTATTCGTTAGTCGTCCACGTATAGTGATGAAAATAATCTTCCGTCGCGCGGGAGAATGTCTGCTATCTGGTCGATCTTTAGTATAAAGAGTGACACGGAGAACACTTTCTTGGGGGACGCCCATTTCTAGCGGATAGGATGGTGATAAGGTGTCGCCGACTTTAACCCTGAAGGTGGAATTTTGCAGGAATTGGTGGATATAACGTGGTAAGTGGCCTCTCAGCCCTAAGCGGTGGAGATCCTTCACAATGCCATATTTCCAGGTAGTATCGTATGCTTTTTCCACGTCAAAAAAATGGAAACCACGTGGAAAACCACAAATGCCTGTCTAATGTTAGATTCCAGTCTTACAAGGTGGTCCTTCGTAGAGTGGCGCTTGCGGCTGCCACACTGGATGCTGTTCAGGCCTGCATGCATATCAAGGTAGTCGACGAGGCGTGTATTTATCATTCTTCTCATGGTCTTGCTGAGAACGGAACTTTCCGGGTTTGGGTATTGGGATAATTGTAGATGTCCGCCGTTGATCGGGAAAAAATTAGTTTGAGTACTGAGTGTTGACCACTTTTAATAAGTGGTCACGGGCGCCATCTGGGAGATTTTTGATCATGTTGATGTGTACCCGGTAAGGCCCGGGCGAAGTTTCACGTGTATGGTCTATAGCGCTCTGCAGTTCGTGGAGGGAGAAATGTTTGTTGTAGGCCTCTTCGTTTTTAGAAGTAAAGTCAAGATGTTCGCTTTCTCGCAAGTTCCTCGCCCGCTGGAAAGCAGCCGTGTAGTTTGTTGATTGCGAAATCTGGCTTAACGTTTGAGCTAGTTAATTTGCGATCTACGCATGGAAAGAATAAGTTCTACCTCAGTCAGAAAGGATGTTAATAGGTCGTTTGGGTTTTCCCTGAATACATCAAATTTATTCCCACACATGAGAGAGGGGAGTGTTTCGATTAATAGTATTGACTATTTGAGCCAAGCTTTCACGTTTCTTCTCCACTAGAAGTTTTCAATATACAGCAGATGCCCTTTTCCACGCTACTCGGTTCCTGGGGGACCGTGAGCGTCGGTAGGCATGGTATAGTATTTCTCGCTTATCTCTTGCTTTTTGCTTCTCTCGGCACCACCATAGTTGCGGAAAGAAGGTTGAAGGGGTATATTGGGGAATGCTTGTCTCGGCTGCACCTTGAAATTTTTCGTATAGTTGGGCGATGATTTAGTGTTCCGACGGGGTTTCTGGGATGTTGTCCATATCACTCCACGCGATGTGCGCCGAGTATTCCATCCAGCTGGCTTTCCGGTAGTTGAATCTAAGTTCTTGTGGGACAGGGTTTCTTGGTTGGTTGGTGAGAAGCGATATGATGACTGAGTTATGATCGCTGTCGTGCGTTGAAGGCAGAACTCCCCAAACGAGTTGGGGTGCCATAATGGGGGAGCATATGGATAAATCTATGGCAGTTTCACTATCAGGGGTGATTCGGGTGTGTTGTCCGTCGTTGAGAAGGACCTGGTAGTGAGTGTATATGGTGTTAGCCATTATAACTCCATTGGGGTCTGATCTCATGCATCCCCACGTTTCATGGTAGCTGTTGAAGTCTCCAAGGAGGAGCACTGGTGAGGGCAGTTTGTTTAGCAATTCGGTCATTAGTGCTTCTGAGAGGTCATGGCTTCTTGATGAGTAGATGCATACCACTGTTATTGGCCTTGAGACGCATATCTTTACGGCGATAGCTGGAAATTCTGTCCTCAATGAAAGACGAAGGTGAGGTACACTTTGGAGAATCATTAGTGCCACTCCGCCGTGATCAGTCACGTTGGTGTGGCCTTCGCGGCGGTGTATGATATATCGGGTGATTCTGAGGGTGGCGGTCTCTCGGAGTTTAATCTCCTGGAGGCCAATCGCCAAAGGTTTATGGGTAGCGAGTAGGGATAGTAATTCGTCTTACTTGTTTCAGAGTCCCTGGTAGTTCCACTGGAGTACTTTGGTGGTCATTTTGAAAGCTGTTCGCACTCAGACCTTTATGCTCTTGAATGGTCGGACGATTTGTTTGAGCGTTTGTGGTGCGCTTGTTTTAGAGTTTGCCCAGGGATTTCGGGTTGGAAGTGTTCACGGGAGTGTCTGTCTTCGGTGGAAGGTGGTCTGCTGTGGTTGCTGCGGTCGCGGCTGCGAATGCTCTTGTGGGTAGACGAGGGTGTGTGTTCTCTGTGTTTGCTTCGTGAGCGAGCGCGCTCTTCTTCTGTGGTAGCCTTTTTTATCGGTGTGGATGATAGTGTGGAGTGAGAAGTATTTGGGCTAGGTGATATGTCTGGTTTTGCGGAGGTCTCACGTATGAGCTCTTCTAGATAAGAGCCGTCAGCCAGGCCGTGATCATTCTCGCTGATGGTGTGTTCATGGGTCGGGCTTGTTAACGGAGGATCTTGTCCCTCGCAGGGGTTTTACACGAGTGGAGCCACATTCGAGGCAGGTGGAGGTAGTTCTGGGTTTTGATCCTGGCTTGCCGTTATTTGGGCGTTGCCACTGATCTTTTTGCTCAGTGGTGCCTGGGTATCGGAGGTTTACTAATTGCTTTGATTTTTTGTTTTTTCAATAGCGAGCCTTGCCGTGTGGTCAACTGCGGGAGATTCATCCATCTCATCGTCCTCCAGGTCTTTGCATGAATCGTTTTTAGAACCGAGTCTCTGGTGCGGAGCCGGTCGCTGGACTGGGTGAGGAAGCACTGCAGCCAGGTAGGGATGTTTGAATCTTGTTCCGATGTTGTTATGATGTGTGGATGTCGTCGGGGAAGCTTGGTTGGCTCATCGATTTGACTGCTTTGACATAATCGAGGCTGTTTGGGTTTGCGTCTTTCCAGATTCGTGTAGCTTGTTTTCGTGTAACTCTGTCCTTTTGTGTGATTGTTATCTCATTTTGGTCCCTATGTACTGGGCAGTCGCGGTCGCCTGCCTCATAGATGCATGAGCAGTGGTAGCATTTAGGTTGGCGGACTGTGCTGTCTTTTCTGTCGTGCTCGCTAGCGCATTTCTTGCAACGTTGGTGTGTGTGTGGCTGGCAGTATGAGATCACTTAGCCGTATTCTAGGCATTTTTTTGCACATCGGGGCCATGTTGTTACTGTGTAGGTTTTGGTTCTTCCTTGTTCACCCGGGATTACTATGAATTCTGGTGCGTCGTGTCCCGGGAAGGTAATTTGGTAGGCAGTAGAATTTGCGTTACGTGATTTATCCACGCTGCTTGACGAACTTCGGTAACTCCGTAGTCTTCAGCTAGACCTTTAGCGAAAGCACTGAGGTCTGTTGTAGGCGTGTAACGGGCGGTTATATAATCCGTTTGGTATCGTTGAAGGAAGGATGCGTTTCAACTGTAACTTCAAGTTTATTGATGTAAGTATTCTTTTGTATAGCGTTACTTTGCTCACGTTCAGTGACGTAGGCCAGGTATTTCTTCCCCTGTCGTTGTATTTCTTTCGGTTTTCCTTCTAGTCGCTCGGTGAGTGATTTCATCATTATAAATGGGTTGACTGAAAATGAAACTTTGTTTGCACCACTTTCTTTGAACGTTATGAGGAAGTGGGTGGGAAACAGTGCCGATCTTCTCTCCCTGCTAGGAGGGTCATTTTGGGAAGAGCGCATCGAGACTACAGCCTCTCGTCGCCCATCCCCGTGATCTATCTGGTATTGGAGGATCTCTCTCTCCCTTTCCTCCTCTGGGCAGTCTCTGTGTCCGGTGGGGTGTCTGTCTCTTTTACAATAAAAGCAGTGTTGTTCTTCGGATTGGCATGACTGGGGGTCTTCCCGTTTGTCGTGGTCGTCCTAGGAGCAGTATGAGCATCTTTGCTTGCCGTTACTGTTTCCTCTTGTGTGTCCATATTTCTGGCATTTATAACATCGCATCGGGCGTCTCTCAAATGGGTAACCTTGGTTTTGATGGCGCAGAAGGGGATGTCCAGATATTTTGGTGGAGTGGGGCAGTTGAATTTTAGTATAAGGGCTGTTGTTGTCTCTTCTTGATGTGATCTTCGGTGCAACCTCTGCTTCGACAACGCAGTTCTCGTATTGAAAGAGTACAGTGCTGTACTCCTCTATTTCCTCCTTAGGGATATCCTCAACGTAGATCAAACCTGAACTTGTAGAGAAAGTCGTGTGTGGTTCTATTTTGCATTGCTTTTCACCGAGTCTGTTTCTGGAGAGAATTGTGTCACTTTGAAGTTTTGTGTCTACTCTGATGGCAAAGCATTCGTCGCCGCTGGTGGCGACGCTCAGGACTGGGCGGCCAGTGAAAGAGCCTAGCTCTTTTCGCAGAGTGTATGGACAAATATCTGGTCTGTCGTTGGCGTCGAATACGATCTTCAGGTGTTCTGAAAGGTATGAATATTTTAGAACAAGTTGTGTTTATTGAAAGGCGTGTATCGCTTCCACCTTGCAGCCATTGGAGCTCGTTTGAGATTTAGGTGGGGTGTAAAGTTGTCGAAGTTGTCGTCAGATGTTGAGGTGGAGGTACTTGCGTAAGTTGCGGGTTCTTTGGTTAGTTTGTTCTTTACTAGTTCGTGGATATGGAGGAAAGTGGTCTTGATGTGACCACAGTCTCGTTAGACGGTCGTCATTTGTGCCAGGTTCTGCGGCAAAAACTTCCGCTTCCAGTTCAGAGAGGCCAGTCACTTGGCTCAGCGGATTCAACATTTCCTGGACGTTTTTGGCCAACTCGTCGATGAAGCCGTGCCTCCGGTCGTCTTCCGCAGAGTTGGCGCTGGTCATCGTGGTGAGGCTGAGGTTCTTGGCCGTTGGAATCTCGGTCTCCGGTTCTCTGGAGGGGATGCTGGTCACTCCTAAATAGTTTCTTTCTACTCCTTATTGGCCTTTTGGCTCGTACTAGGGGCCTGAGAGTTGACTTTAGAGGCCTCTTGACCGGCTTTACAGAGTTTACTTCAATTTAAATTATTTTAAGCAATGCAAACAAATGTGCGGTTCAAGGTCCCAGCACAAATTAGGGACCAGCCTGTACTATGAAGGGGGTTCTCGGTTAGTAATCGGTACGGGATCAAATTCGATTTCCTAGCCCCTCATCTTTGGAATTCAGTCCTACGACAAGGGTCTGGGTGACTTTGTAAAAGCGCCTCATACGTAGCAAATTATGAGTTTAAGGCTTATAATAGTTTAGGCGGCTATTTAACCAGCCTCGACGAGTTAGCGCATTTTATTTACACCCATAACTATGCGGCCAAGTGACGTGCAGTTGTAGGTCCAAGCACAAATAAAGGACCAGCCTTCTGTAACATGCGACCCAGGGACAATCAGTTATCATTTGGCATGGGGGTGCTAGTATGCTCCACTTATACCACACTGAACAGAGGCTTCTATTACACCGGCTAAGAGGAAAGCGGCGATGGAGGCCCCTCCAGCGCAGCGCTACTCACAAGAATACTCAGGAGAATGAAGATCGATTATGTTAAAACATTTAATAACAACGAGTGGCTTAGCGTCAACGTTGAAACACAAAAACTGCCATATTTACTAAAAAGAACGAAAGCGATCAGAACAAGAGGGTTCTAAACAATGAGAGTCAGCCATATACGAATCCTTAAATACATCAAGTGCGTTTGAAGAACTTTCGAAAATATTAAGTCATTAAAATACTTGAAAGTAAAAAGTTATCTTCTGCGTAGTCCACTGGTGGCTTCGTTTGTGGTCGGATGACACTCCAAGTAACCTACACATTTCACGTCTCTCTGCAGGCTAAACACATTTTGAAAAGCACACGCATAAGAATATCACAAATATTAGTAAACTTGATTCGTGTACGAACTGTGCACAATAACCGGTAGTAAATTCTTAGAAGTGTTCGTATATATGATCTTTTCAATCCAGTTTAAGCCAATTGGTAAAATATAAAATTGTTAAAACCATGTATTCGCAGTCTCCGTACTATGATGGAAGGTGAAAAATTTACATGATCCGTAATCTCCGTAATCCAAACTCAATCAAATTGACGCGTAACAGAATCCCAAAACTCTGTACGTGTTGTGAACATCGCATCAGAATGTTGGTGAGCCAACTGGGTGGAGCAGCCTCCCAAACAAGATTCACTGATGTAATATTTTGTTCTCTAATGAATTGAGCCAGGCCAGAGCGAGTTGCCCCTTGCATATTATCCATCAGAAGAGGAGTCAAGTTTGAACACCTCAATAGTATTTGTTTAATGCCATCATTTGTTATTTGTCTGCAACTGGAAACATGTACGAATATTAAGTGTGGAGAGTTATTTGCGACGCTGTCGATGACGAAGTCCTGCAGCGTGTCAAGGTTTCCTAACGTAACAAGCTTTAGTGAAGGAAATACCATTGGCTTTTCCATCCAGTCTGCTGTACTGAGCATCTCTGGGGGATCCACCCATTCAGGGAGTGGGGGGCAACACGGATAGTTTTCCTCAGATAGGAGCATGTTGCACGAAATAAGTGTCAAAGATTGTAATCTTACACAAGTGAGAATACTTTGAAGAAGTCCTGGTATAATGGTTCCTTTCACATGCACGTGCTCTAGTGTGCGGGCGTGTGTAGTTATTAAGCTTTGAACAGCAGTACTATAATCGGGGATGACTTCAATGAAAAGCTGGCAAAGGTCTCTCATATCAAGAAATACACCCGAGTAAGAAAGTAGTTAAATGCCAACCACAATATATTATGCGAAGTTTTTTAAAGGGCCGAAAAACACGTGTGGTTTGTATGCTTGAACTTGTCCACTCCAGTGAGCGGGTGTCTTCCAGAACCAACTCGTCGAGAGCAACACATCTCAGAAGCACCGTTTCGATGACGAACACATCGAGTAAGGTTTGTCCAACGAGGCTCAACTTCCTCAGTCTGGGGCACTGACGCGTGATTCCAGTGAGAAGATGGTCCACTGGTTGAGTCATTTTACTATGGAGCGAAAGGGATTCAACGAACTCCATGCGGCTCATGATTTGGAAGATTTCAAGGACGCGATTGGGGTCTTGCCGAGATGAACTGATACTAGCGGTAGTCCAGAGTGAGCGGACACGTGCTAACTCCTTCCACTTAGAGCAAACGCGAGAGGCTCTGTATAAGTCGCAGACATCCAAATACTTAAAAATCTGCACTAGCATTTCATTTGGGATGAATGTTGCGATGTCAGCCATAGGTTAAAATTATCATAAATTAAAATTACTGCAATCCTCAGCAGTTACTAGTTTAAATTAATCTGTGGATCGAATAAAAAAACGTTCAGGACTAGAAAGGTGACGACGACTCCTAAAAGGCAATTACCAATAATACATCAGGATACACATCAGGATACACATCAGGGAGACGATGGTTCGAAGGTCAATCGTATCGTATACCCGCTGAGCTGAACTCACAAGTCACAACATCTCCATATCCAATGTAGAATTCTAACTTAGAAGGTGAACTTTCATGTCTTTTACAACACGTTGAAACATTAGAACGTTGCGAGACTTTGATACAATTCTTTTTCCTCATCACTGCGTAGTTTTGCAACATCATTTGCAATTTCATCTACGAGCAAAATGTGGCCTCGAGAATTTCTTCAGTCTCCGAAAATAATGTTCAGTGTTCTAGGCTCGTGTTACCCTTCCTAAGCGACCAATGAACAACTTTATACTCTGCCATATTAAAAAAAAAGTAAATACACACCCAATCACTAAGTGGCTTAGTTTCCATTTGAATATTTAGATACCACACCGCCGGACCTCAAATTACAGATAAGTCTTGGAACACTATTAATTGATCATATTCGAACATATTCGAACGTATTCGAACGTATTCGAACATAATTGAACATATTCGAATCTTACAACATTATTTGCAGTTTCTTCAACGAGCAGAATGTGGCCTCAGAGGCTTTCTTCTTTCGCCTGAAATAACTTTCGGTGTTTTAGTCTGTGTTTACCTTCCTAAGCGTCCGATGAACTACTTGTACTATGCTATATTACAAAAAATACAGGTAAATAGACTTCACAAACTAGCCTAGTTTCCATGTAACTAACATTATTTCTCGCAAAGTGAAAAATATGACGTTATTGAATCAATGGATACCACATCGCCGTCGACGGACGTCGAACGTACCAATAAAGTACCGATGAGTCTTGGGACAAAGCATGGGCGACTCGATAAAAGCAGTGTTTAGACCGGGCCTTTAAATTGGGCCACGTGGTAGCTCTGACGTCGCGCTTTTAATTCCAGAGTGTCGCTAACACGTGGTGGTATTGATAAACAAGCCTTATTGGGCGGTAAAATAGATGCAGGCTGTTGGAGAACGAGCGGTATAAACTTAGACCGTAGGTGAAGCACCCAAAATGAACACATGCTCTAGATTCCAGACATGCAGTCTCCCAGACAATAAGGTGTCGAGCTTAAACGTACCATCAAAACTGTGACAAATTATTCCGTATAAATCTTGTTAACAGATTTCTTTTCAAAATCACGGATAAGTTGACACAGGCACAGAGTAGACAACACGACTAACTGGTCATATGAAGATACGAATGAACGAATGGTGCGATCAATTATAATGAAAGACTCCAAAAAAAGCAGAGGACGCCAAATGGAAAGGGTAAGTTTCTTCAACAATTAAGATTGTAAGAAAAACTCCACGCATTAGTATCTGGAAACTAGGTACCGAGAGTATTTTTGTAATCACGAACAAATGTTTATTTCAGTGCTTCTACCTGCTGTTAAAGATGTAACTCTCGTAATTGAACACCCTGTATAATAAATGAATTACATTTCAATTAAATGCCTGGCACAACAGAAACCACCGAATTCCGGTTCGTGAATGACTGAAGGGACATCGTTTAAAACTAATCGCTCCGGCGTTCTGTGTTGACACCAGAAGCGGTTATATTAGAGAATGCATAGTTACTGTGACCAAGTTTAATTAATATAAACAGACTTGAGACTAGTTCAGGGAGGAAGAACAATCATGAACTAACAAAGCAACTTTATACATAGGCATGAATAGACGATTCATCAAACGCCCCTACATCAACTTGACGCGACCTGCAGCGGAATACATATGATGAGCAAACCTGCAATAGGCAGACCACTTGATAAGACGAGGTCACGTCTACACAAGGTTAGAAAAATGGCGCCCCGACTAAACCTTGAATGAGCACAACACTACCACCTGCGACTGTTGAAGTCCGATCAGTTTGGCAGACTTAGTCATACTTATTCTGCACATAACTTTTCAGAACCTCCGTACATCCTGACGGTGTCATTTCGTTTATGAATTATTATCCATCCTGACAGACAAGAATTATAATTCTGAACTCTTACGAATTAATTGTTACCGTCGTCGATTACGTGTTATTTCCTGCTTGTTTTCAGCCTAACTAAATTGTTTTAGACCTGTTGCAGCTGCACGCTAGTAAACAATACGCACCTTGCTGCAGCTGCACGCTAGTAAACAATATGCGCTCTGCTGCAGCTGCACGTTAGTAAACAGTACGCGCCCTGCTGCAGCTGCACGCTAGTAAACAATACGCGCCCTGCTGCAGCTGCACGCTAGTAAACAATACGCGCCCCGCTGCAGCTGCACGCTAGTAAACAATACGCGCCCTGCTGGAGCTGCACGCTAGTAAACAATACGCGCCCTGCTGCAGCTGCACGCTAGTAAACAAACGCGCCCTGCTGCAGCTGCACGTTAGTAAACAATACGCGCCCTGCTGCAGCTGCACGCTAGTAAACAATACGCGCCCTGCAGCAGCTGCACGCTAGTAAACAATACGCGCCCTACTGCAGCTGCACGCTAGTAAACAATACGCGCCCTGCTGCAGCTGCACGCTAGTAAACAATACACGCCCTGCTGCAGCTGCACGTTAGTAAACAGTACGCGCCCTGCTGCAGCCGCACGCTAATAAACAATACGCACCCTGCTGCAGCTGCACGCTAGTAAACAATACGCGCCTTGCTGCAGCCGCACGCTAGTAAACAATACGGGCCCTGCTGCAGCTGCACGCTAGGAAACAATACGCGCCCTGCTGCAGCTGCACGCTAGTAAACAATACGCGCCCTGCTGCAGCTGCACGTTAGTAAACAGTACGCGCCTTGCTGCAGCCGCACGCTAATAAACAATACGCGCCCTACTGCAGCTGCACGTTAGTAAACAGTACGCGCCTTGCTGCAGCCGCACGCTAATAAACAATACGCGCCCTGCTGCAGCTGCACGCTAGTAAACAATACGCGCCTTGCTGCAGCCGCACGCTGATAAACAATACGCGCCCTGCTGCAGCTGCACGCTAGTAAACAATACGCGCCCTGCTGCAGCTGTACGCTAATAAACAATACGCGCCCTGCAACAGCTGCACGCTAGTAAATAATACGCGCCCTGCTGCAGCTGCACGCTAGTAAGCAATTTGCGTCCTGCTGGAGCTGCACGCTAGTAAACAATACGCGTCCTGCTGCAGCTGCACGCTAGTAAACAATACGCGCCCTGCTGTAGCTGCACGCTAGTAAACAATACGTGCCCTGCTGCAGCTGCACGCTAGTAAACAATACGCGCACACGTTCTCTGGCCAGACAATTTGATGGCGTTGGCAACGTGTGCGGTACCACGATCTAGTGAAGGAGGAGGCAGCTGCAGTAGGAGGAGCTAAACATCTCTCGCTGACGTCATAGATGTAAAAGGTATCGAAAAACGTTAAAGGATTTGGAAAGAATTTGACATTCAAAGAGGTAATCCTGCTTATCATTCCAAATTGCAATTAAAGTTCACATCCGGAGTCCACAATGTTAATATGAATGAGTGCCGCATGAGCTACCCAGGGTTTTACTCTCTTCCCGGAGTCACTAGTCTCCATCCACGGGCTGTGAGGATGAAGAAGCACTGTTTAGACAGGTCCAGGCCAGCAGTCTCTACACTGGCGGCATGAGGAGTGCATTGATAGGAAACTCCTTCGTCACACCGTGTTGGAGCTGGGCCATTCGGCTCCCGGTCTGGAAAGGGAGCCCTGCCCATTTGCTAGTTGATGCCCAGAGCACTAAACCCTTCTGATGACAGAATGGTTCTCATATCCGTGAATGGTTTGACCATTTCCAGCTGCTGGAGATTGGTTACTCTGGGCTGAAGACAGCGTGTCGGTAGGTCAGCTTAGACACACTGCTACCTTACCCTGTTCTCATCTCTACTCATATGGCGGTTTGCTTCCCCAGTGTTAGAAGTATTAGCCAGTGTTCGAGGTGTGAATCGAGCGTTGGGAAATACACATGGCACACCCTGTCTGCCCGTCGTGTCCGGTAGTGTCGTCCTCCCTCCTTACTTGGCACACTGGACTGGCTGTTCTTGTATAATTGCCCCCAACGTGCCTACACTGGTACAGACCAGTAGTCAAGGTCAGGAAGCATCTTGTCAAGTCTGCGCTTGAAGATGTACATTGATCCGCTCACGATTAATTTCAGAGTTTCTCTGCCAAAGTCATTTGGCAGAGAAACTGACATAACAGGGTTATGACATAACAGGGTTATGACATAACAGGGTTATGACATAACAGGGTGATGACATAACAAGGTGATGACATAACAGGGTGATGACATAATAGGGTGATGACATAAAAGGGTGCTGACATAACAGGGTGCTGGCATAACAGGGTGCTGGCATAACAGGGTGCGGGCATAACAGGGTGATGGCATAACAGGGTGATGGCATAACAGGGTGCTGGCTTAACAGGGTGCTGGCTTAACAAGGTGCTGGCATAACAGTGTGCTGGCATAACAGGGTTATGACACAACAGGGTGATGACATAACAGCGTGCTAACATAACAGGGTGCTGGCATAACAGGGTGCTGGCATAACAGGGTGATGGCATAACAGGGTGATGATATAACAGGGTGATGGCATAACAGGGTGCTGGCATAACAGGGTGCTGGCATAACAGGGTGCTGGCGTAACAGGGTGATGACATAACAGGGTGATGACATAACAGGGTGATTGTAGCGGGACCCTGCGTGAAGAATACAGATTGAAAGATACGGATACCTTGCATGCTGGATACTTTGAAAGATACAGACACGGGGTAACCAGCAAACCGCCGTCCGCTCTGAAAAAACGCTGAGGCAGTAGCCATTGTTTGGATAAACAGCGACCTGTTGTGTCGGACGACTGGCGCCTTGCGCTGAAAACTGCAGGGGTCAGCGCTCAGGCAGCAGTAAACAAGGCGAGGACGTCGCTACGAGTCTGGAGGCCTTAGGGTCTTAATCATGAATAATAAAGGTTCTGGCTCTGCCTCGGGGGACATTGTAGGCACGGTCGAGAGGCTGGAAATTAGCTGTTTTGTTTCGTACGGATAGGCCAGCGATCCCTTAGCAACTGGTCTTCAAGTGTGAGCTGCGGGATGATTAAGGTGTTAATTTAAGAGGGGTTACGGCGGTTCGCCGTGTAAACGGTAGGATGTTGGCCCTAAGCCTATTTTTTTAACTTATGTGTGTTATTAGCCAGGTGCAACTGCGACGTTGGTCAAGGAGTTGGCCGCTGAGCTGTTCCCAAGCAAGTGGCGGGCGATGACGTCACGTTTTGGACTATATAAGCCCGAGGTTACATCTCATATACATGTGTGAGAGACACGTCGATAGCCCACATCCTGCGGTCGAGATCGTTGCTTAAAGCCCTTCATTGCCGAGTTTTCTTCCAGTGACTCCAAGTATCACAGTACTAGTAATATTACTATAGACCCCCAAATTTTACGAACATTTCTTCCAGTGCCTCCAGTGTCACAGTATTAGTAATATTACTATAGACCCACAAGTTCAGAGACGATTCTCCAGTACTCCCAGGTGTCATCGTCCAAGAGTAGTTACTATAGACCCACAAGTTTCAGAGACGATTTTCAAGTGGTTGCGGTGTCATTGTCTCCAGTTAGCAGTTACTATAGACCCCCGAGTTCAATGACGAGTACGAAATTAGATGGAAATTCTCAATCTACATCGTCTATAAAGTTCAATGCCAGAGGTGTCAGTCGGATGACGACAAAATCCAGCATAAGCTGGACGGGCCCTGCCGGACGCCGAGAAGTTCATTCATCGTCTACGAGGGCCTAGAAACAGGTCACTGACCCGGGTGAGCGCTACTGGGTCACAATTCATCATCTACGAGGGGTAACTCGTTACTATACCCTGTCAGTGGTTCAGAGAGTTAACGCCAGTTGTAATTCAGAGAGCGATATATATATTTTTTAGTGGTTCAGAGAATTAACGCCAGTTGTAATTCAGAAAGCGATATATATACTTTAAATGAGCCTCGTTAGGAATGGACCATTTTCATGTGACAGTGTGTAGGTTTAAACGATATGTATTTAACCTAGTTTCCCAATGTTCCTTATTAGTGTTTGTGTTTTCCCATTACGCACGAGTGTGCATATCTACTGTTGGTGGTTTCGTTGCTTGCGCCATTTCGGTGCATATATATATATTATAGCGGTGGTACCCACTGTGCACCGGGGTGCATATTCTAAAGAGGCTGTGTCATCTGTGTGCGGGTGGAAGGGAAATCATCCAGTCTCCGGATTCTCCTTGATTATAATAAAATAGACAATTTGGTTGTTCTCCTAGTGATTTCAATTCCCTTCACGTAGAGGCAAAATTGTATGGAAGTTTGTTTGTTAATATATCATCTCCCAGACCCACTCAACTGAGTAGCTGGGGAGTGTCATTTTCAGGTTAACACCCAAGACCTCTACTGGGTTGGGCGAACTCACAAGCCCGCCGGTCATTAATAAATATTAATTAGTAAATGATTTGATTGCTTTTATATTCTGTTAAATAACATAGCGGCCACATGATGTCATAACAGGGGGCTGGCATAACAGGGTTCTGACTTAACAGAGTGCTGACATAACTGGAAGCTGACCTTACAGGGTGCTGACATAACAGGGTGCAGACAAAACATGTTGCTGACATAACAAGGTGCTGACATAACAAGGTGCTGACATAAGAGGATGCTGACATGACAGGGTGCAGTTAAAACATGGTGCTGACATAACAGGATGCTGACATAACAATGTGCTGACATAACAGAGTGCTGACATAACAGGGTGCTGACATAGGAGGGTGCTGACATAACAGGTGACATAACAAGGTGCTGCCATAAGAGGGTGCTGACGTAACAAGGTGCTGACATAACAAGGTGCTGACATAACAGGGTGCTGACATAACAGGGTGCTAACAGAACAGGGTGCTGACATAACAGGGAGCTGACATAATAGGGTGCTGATATAACAAAGTGCTGACAAAACAGGGTGCTAGCATAACAAGGTGCTGACATAATAGGGTGCTGACATAACAGAGTGCTGACATAACAGAGTGCTAACATAACAGGTTGCTGACATAATAGGATTATGACATAAAAGGGTGATGACATAACAGTGTGATGACATAACAGAGTGATGACATAAAAGGGTGCTGACATAATATGGTGCTGGCATAACAGGGTGCTGGCATAACAGGGCGCTGGCATTGCAGGGTGCTGGCATAACAGGGTGATGACATAACAGGGTGATGGCACAACAGGGTGCTAACATAACAGGGTGCTGGAATAACAGGGTACTGGAATAACAGGATGCTGGCATAACAGGGTGCTGGCATAGCAGGGTGCTGGCATAACAGTGTGCTGGCATAACAGGGTACTGGCATAACAGGGTGCTGGCATAACAGGGTGATGACATAACAGGGTGATGACATAACAGGGTGATGGCACAACAGGGTGCAACACAACAGGGTGCTGGAATAACAGGGTGCTGGCATAACAGGGTGATGACATAACAGGGTGATGTCATAACAGAGTGCAATCATAACAGAATGCTGGCATAACAGGGTGCTGACTTAACAGAGTGCTGACATAACAGGAAGCTGACCTTACAGGGTGCTGACAAAACAGGGTGCAGACACAACATGGTGCTGACATAATAAGGTGCTGACATAAGAGGGTGCTGACCTAACAGGGTGCAGAGAAAACATGGTGCTGACATAACAGGGTGCTGACATAACAAGGTGCTGACATAACAGGGTGCTGACAAAATAGGGTGATGAGATAAGAGGGTGCTGACATAACAGGGTGCTGACATAACAAGGTGCTGTCATAAAAGGCTGCTGACCTAACAAGGTGCTGACATAACAGGGTGCTGACATAACAGGGTGCTGACATAACAGGGTGATGATATAACAGGGAGCTGACATAACAGGGTGCTGATATAACAGGGTGCCGACATAACGGGATGCTAGCGTAACAAGGTGCTGACATAACAGGGTGCTGACATAACACAGTGATAACATAACAGGGTGCTGACATAACAGGTTGCTGACATAACAGGGTTATGAAATATCAGGGTGATGACATAACAGGGTGATGACATAACAGGGTGATGACATAACAGGGTGCTGACATAACAGGGTGATGACATAACAGGGTGCTGACATAACAGGGTGCTGACATAACAGGGTGCTGACATAACAAGGTAACGACATAACAGGGTGATGACATAACAGGGTGCTGACATAACAGGGTGATGACACAACAGGGTGCTGACATAACAGGGTGATGACATAACAGGGTGATGACATAACAGGGTGCTGGCATAACAGGGTGATGACATAACAGGGTGATGGCAACAGGGTGCTAACATAACATAACAGGGTGCTGGCATAACATGATGCTGGCATAGCAGGGTGATGGCATAACAGGGTGCTGGCATAACAGGGTGCTGGCATAACAGGGTGCTGGCATAACAGGGTGATGACATAACAGGGTGATGGCATAACAGGGTGCTGGCATAACAGGGTGCTGACATAACAGGGTGCTGGCATAACAGGTGATGACATAACAGGGTTATGGCATAACAGGGTGCTAACACAACAGGGTGCTGCCATAACAGGGTGCTGACTTAACAGAGTGCTGACATAACAGGACGCTGACCTTACAGGGTGCTGACATAACAGGGTGCAGACAAAATATGGTGCTGACATAACGAGGTGCTGACATAAGAGGGTGCGGACATAACAGGGTGCAGACAAAACATGGTGCTGACATAACAGGGTGCTTACATAACAAGGTGCTGACATAACAGGGTGCTGACATAACAAGGTGCTGACATAAAAGGGTGCTGACATAACAAGGTGCTGACAAAACAGGGTGCTGACATAACAGGGTGCTGACATAACAGGGTGCTGACATAACTGAGAGCTGACATAACAGGGTGCTGATATAACGGGATGCCGACATGAAAGGGTGCTAGCATAGCGAGGTGCTGACATAACAGGGTGCTGACATAATAGAGTGCTAACATAACAGGGTGCTGGCATAACAGGCTGCTGACATAACAGGGTTATAACATAACAGGGTGATGACATAACAGGGTGACGACATAACAGGGTGATGACATAACAGGGTGCTGACGTAACAGGGTGATGACATAACAGGGTGCTGACATAACAGAGTGCTGACATTTTTATGGTAAAAATATTTTAAGTTGTTATAATCAGGTAAAAGCAAGGTAGGAATGATTAGACAGTGGTTTTATAATATTATTTTGAATAAAAAAAAGTAACAAGACAAAAGGTAAACTCTCAATAGAGCATTGAACATTGATTGTAATATAACGGACACAACGTAACAAAAGTGTAAAAGAACAGCAAAAAGAAATGTAAGTGTAAAGCGTAGAGCGTAAGCGTAGCGTAGCGCCCTACACCCGATGGCTTCAGCTGGTAGAATCTGTCTGCCCTCTGTAGTTCAGGTCTGCACCCCTGAAATAATATCTGGGAGGGCCTTGTTTATGTGTATGAAGTAATCCTCCAGTAAGGGGACCATTCACCTTTTTGGTTCATCTAAAGAGGCGGGGCGTCCTAATACCTTGACCTCATTGGTACACTTACAATTTAGGCCGTTAACGGATTTTGTTGGCTCCTCCCACCCCTTGATACAATTTACGATTACCCTGAGCTCAACAGTGTTATTGAGTCTAGTCCATACGATTGCTGATACACGGAGTTTTACAAGGTGCGCAAATGACCCTCAACTCGTCAACGTCTCCTACGTCATACGATCCACATGAGGACCACCTGTTTCTCTAAACAAACATCGGAGGGGAATTAAAAATATGCAAGGCAAGGGATTTCTTCGTGTAACTTAAGCTAGGGTTAACAGGCCTAAGGCCTACACTGTTTCTAGGGCACACACTACGCAGCTGTTGGTGGGAATGTTCGGTTAACGCCGTTTTTTAAAATATGTGCCAGCGGAGGCTGATCATAACAACATAACAGGGTGATGACATAACAAGGTGCTGACATAACAGGGTGATGACATAACAGGGTGATGACATAACCGGGTGATGACATAACAGGGTGATGACACAACAGGGTGATGACATAACAGGGTGATGGCATAACAGGGTGCTGACATAACCCTGTTATGTCATCACCCTGATATGTCAGCACCCTGTTATGACATCACCCTGTTATGTCAGTACCCTTTTATGTCATCATCCTGTTATGTCATCATCTTGTTATGTCATCACTCTGTTATGTTGTTATGATCAGCCTCCGCTGGCACATATTTTAAAAAACGTCGCTAACCGAACATTACGTAACATTACGTAACCAACGGGGTGACGACATAACAGGGTAATGACTTACCTGGGTGATGACATAACAGGGTGATGATATAACAGGGTGCTGACATAACAAAGTGATGACATAACAGGGTGATGACAACAAGGTGCTGCAATCTCTTGTCCGCAAAATACTTACAGCATCTTGCATGTGTGAAAATTTCGTATTTATTACGTTTTAAATAGTATAGAACTGTCACATTGATTTAATAAACCCTGTCAGGTGTGTTTGCAGCGGAAACATTGAAATATGTTTACTTAAAAGTGTTATATACAGTATGTATGAATTTAATTAAATTCAGAAGATATTATTAGACTTCAGTTGAATTTAGTTCCTAATTGGAGCCTTAGTTTAGTAGCTCGAACCCTTGTTTTCTCACATGTATCCTCGCTTTCCCA
This sequence comes from Gammarus roeselii, assembly GCA_016164225.1. NCBI lineage: Eukaryota > Metazoa > Arthropoda > Malacostraca > Amphipoda > Gammaridae > Gammarus > Gammarus roeselii. Next base: position 20,337 of record SDVV010000629.1, read on the forward strand.
CCAGAGCCAATGTTCCCGTCCTAACCCTCGTTTCCCCTCCTGATCCACGTCTTAGAACATGATTGACGATTTCCAAAGCAGATCCTCGCTTGACAACCATGTCCACATCTCTAAGCTGATCCATGCTGTACAAATCTGAACCACGCTTCCCAATGCTGATGTCCATTATTTTACACCTGATCTACAGTTTTCAACCTGATTTACGTTGTTAGACTCGATCTACGTTGTTTAACTTGATATACGTTATATGACACGATCTACGCTGTTTAACCTGATTTACGTTAATAGACACGATCTACATTGTTCAACTTGATTAACGTTATATGACACGATCTACGTAGTTTAACTTGATTTACGTTAATAGACACGATCTACGTTGTTTAACCTGATTTACGTTAACAGACACGATCTACGTTGTTTAACTTGATTTACGTTATATGACACGATCTACGTTGTTTAACTTGATTTACGTTATTATACATGATCCACGTTGTTCAACTTGAATAATGTTATATGACACGATCTACGTTGTTTAACTTGATTGACGTTATTATACGTGATCTACGTTGTTTAACTTGATTTACGTTATATGACACGATCTACGTTGTTTAACTTGATTCACGTTTTTCTACCAAATGTATATTTGTCAACCTGACTTACGTGTATCAGCCTGATCAACGTTTCCCACGTGATGCACTCTTCCCATCCTGATCTACGCTTCCAATCCTGATCCACGCTTCCCATCCTGATCTACGCTTCCAATCCTGATCTACGCTTCCCATCCTGATCTACGCTTCCAATCCTGATCTACGCTTCCCATCCTGATCTACGCTTCCAATCCTGATCTAAGCTTCCAATCCTGATCTACGCTTCTAATCCTGACCTACGCTTCCCATCCTGATCTACGCTTCCAATCCTGATCTACGCTTCCAATCCTGATCTACGCTTCACATCCTGATCTACGCTTCCAATCCTGATCTACGCTTCCAATCCTAATCTACGCTTCTCAGCCCGATCACTTACCCACATTTCATAATTTGATTCACGTTTCCCAACATAATCTGCGTTTACCGACCTGATCGCGTTTCCCAATCAGAATCCGCGTTGCTCCTGCTTCGGTGATTCTTTGGCCTCTGAAATCGCAGCAACATTGCTAACGGAGTTAGTACCAACACTGAAGATTGTTAGCCATGTCAGTCCTGAGTGTTTGCATTGCTAATGGAGTTAGTACCAACACTGAAGATTGTTTGCCATGTCAGTCCTAAGTGTTTGCATTGCTAACGGAGTACGTGCCAGCACTGAAGATTGTTGGCCATGTCAGTCCTAAGTGTTTGCATTACTAACGGAGTTAGTACCAACACTGAAGATTGTTAGCCATGTCAGTCCTAAGTGTTTGCATTGCTAACGGAGTTAGTACCAACACTGAAGATTGTTAGCCATGTCAGTCCTAAGTGTTTGCATTGCTAACGGAGTTAGTACCAACACTGAAGATTGTTAGCCATGTCAGTCCTAAGTGTTTGCATTGCTAACGGAGTTAGTACCAACACTGAAGATTGTTAGCCATGTCAGTCTTAAGTGTTTGCATTGCTAACGGAGTTAGTACCAACACTAAAGATTGTTGGCCATGTCAGTCCTAAGTGTTTGCATTGCTAACGGAGTTAGTACCAACACTGAAGATTGTTGGCCATGTCAATCCTAAGTGTTTGCTTTGCTAACGGAGTTAGTACCAACACTGAAGATTGTTGGCCATGTCAGTCCTAAGTGTTTGCATTGCTAACGGAGTTAGTACCAACACTGAAGATTGTTAGCCATGTCAGTCCGAAGTGTTTGCATTGCTAACGGAGTTAGTAACAACACTGAAGATTGTTGGCCATGTCAGTCCTAAGTGTTTGCATTGCTAACGGAGTTAGTACCAACACTGAAGATTGTTAGCCATGTCAGTCCTAAGTGTTGGCATTGCTTACGGAGTTAGTACCAACACTGAAGATTGTTAGCCCTGTGAGCCCTAAGTGTTTGCATTGCTAACGGAGTTAGTACCAACACTGAAGATTGTTCGCCATGTCAGTCCTAAGTGTTTGCATTGCTAACGGAGTTAGTACCAATACTGAAGATTGTTAGTCATGTCAGTCTTAAGTGTTTGCATTGCTAACGGAGTTAGTACCAACACTGAAGATTGTTAGTCATGTCAGTCTTAAGTGTTTGCATTGCTAACGGAGTTAGTACCAGCACTGAAGATTGTTAGTCATGTCAGTCTTAAGTGTTTGCATTGCTAACGAAGTTAGTACCAATACTGAAGATTGTTCGCCATGTCAGTCTTACGTGTTTGCATTGCTAACGGAGTTTGTACCAACACTGAACATTGTTAGCTATGTCAGTCCTAAGTGTTTGCATTGCTAACGGAGTTAGTCCCAATACTGAAGATTGTTAGCCATGTCAGTCCTTAGTGTTTGCATTGCTAACGGAGTTAGTCCCAATACTGAAGATTCTTAATGTCAGTCTTAAGTGTTTGCATTGCTAACGGAGTTAGTCCCAATACTGAAGATTGTTAGCCATGTCAGTCTTGAGTGTTTGCATTGCTAACGGAGTTAGTCCCAATACTGAAGATTGTTAGCCATGTCAGTCTTGAGTGTTTGCATTGCAAACGGAGTTAGTCCCAATACTGAAGATTGTTAGGTACAAAATACCAGTCGTGCTCTCTAAAATTTATTTTGATTAGATTGTATTGAGACGAATGTAAACCGAATGTGAAAAAATCAGTTGCCAGGAGTTGTGTCTTTTTCACAAACGTGGTCATGTTTACATTCGTTTCAGTAATGAACTTGCTCTCAATCGTGTCCAAGCGATTTGTAAACGTCACAAGAGTAAATTCTGTATGCTTTAAAGTTATTTGCTTGTATGAGAAAAATAAATTTGAAGATTATTTTGAGAGTATTATTGCGGTGTATGGGAATTGATTTGCGTTGGGCCTCATTTTCACCAGTCTCAACGAGAGCCTCCGCACGCTCCCCGGTAGGGCACAACGTCTGGGACTTCGGAGAGTGCTGGGACGGGTGTCGTGGGACAACAACGGCTTAGATTAGGTCGATTGGCTCATCTCCACCGGAAGTCTGACATGACCCTTAGCGAGGTCCCCCAGTAGGGTGGGGATCAACAACGGAAGTTCGTGCTCCTGCATGTTCAGCCCAGGTTGTAAATTTCGGAATCAGTGCATTTTTTTCGAAAAAGAGAATCCATTGCAATTGTGACTTGAAATATGCTCAGGACGCTTGATCAGCATTTAAAGTTTGGACTACATTAGGTTATTGGACTTGTCTCCATCGGAGCTCAGACGTAAGACTTGCTACGCCCCCCCCCCCCGAACAGCGCGAGCACAAACGAAAACAATAAACATTCTAGTTTCTGTTATGTTTGGTAACAAAATGTCAGATGATCTCAGATTCGTAAAGATGCTATTGTGTGTACTGCAAGAAATTTCTGTATAACGCATTTGTCTTTTTCAATCAGCATGGGCTCAATTAAACGGTCTTTCTGGAGGTCATATCTCCAGCCTAATTTTAGAAACATCCTAGTTAGATGAATTTAAAGTTGAGTAAATTCGAAATCGGAAGTAAATCTTACGAAGCCTAACAGAATTGTGCTTTCAATTACAACTCTTTGTATCAATCGATAATTCATTGAAAAGAATCACATGACACTCAATTCATTATTTTTCATGATTTGATTTGATTTGGGCCCCATTTCCACCTGAGCTTTCTTTTCATGAACTTCAAATGAACGATGAAAAACATGCAGTCCAATTACCCGTTGAACCAATGGCTAGTGGGTCCACAAGGCATCGAGTCAAGGTAAGCAGAAGAATGTCGAACAGTATTCGATCTTGACAACTGGTATCGTGTATGGCGTGTGATCTCTCGATTGTTCGGTTTAAGATCACACAACCAATGGAGCAATTGAAGCCAAACATCCGGTAATCAGCGTGAAGCGCAAACTGACTCTACGCACGCACTTGTCAGAAAAACGGGAGGGGCAGAAATTCTACTTGGCGACTGCCGCCCATGCATCACTGACACACGCAGGCCGTCACTAGCTTAGGAGTCGATGCCGCAGTCGATAAGTCGAGATAATTTTGAATTAGCTTATAGACAGAAAAATATATATTAGTGTTTATTAGTACAGTTAAAAATAATTGGAAATTGTATTAGCAAATGAGAAGATAAATATGATGTTATCGGCATCTTAAAAAACAGGGTATTACTCGAGATCAGGGCTTATGCCTAACTGAAAATATGTCGATGGGACTTCCTTGTCGAACGCTTAATTTTTCTCCATAAGTCGTGTTCGAAAATGTTTAGTTAAAAAATCCAACGACCTAAAAATTGGATTGCTACTTGATGGCACGAAGGATATGGTTGTGCGAACGGTCCCATGTCAGCGTTCATTAGATGATTGTGAGTTATCCATGTCTGTTCTGTGCACAGGCGGTTGAAGAGTACTGGGACCTCCCTGATGGAAAACTTGGTTTTCCATTCTCTGACCGAGGTTAACCGAATGTATTTTCTGTCCTCTTCGTTGCCACATATCGGTCCATCATGATGTGATATGGGAGTTGATGATATGGAACCAATCTCGGTAGTGTATGGGGATAAGATGTTCATGATGGGTTCTGTCCTCTTCGTTGTCGCATATCGGTCCATCATGATGTGTTATGGGAGTTGATGATAGGGAACCAAACTCGATAGTGTATGGTGATAAATTGTTCATGATGTGTTCAATCCAGATTAGCAAGGGAGTACGAGCTCATTTCCTCTTATTCCACCGTGACTCGGGATCCAGCAAAATTCGACAGCTTGACCTGCCTCGGATATTGTGAAAATGTATTGTTGTATTCTACGCGCAGCTCACTGTACATAATGCAGAGTTTTGAGCCGAGTGGGGACACTCACACCCTCTGAGAATGTGGCTAGTTTGAGGAGGTGATATGTTTAAATGATCAAGATTGCTAATTCGGATGTGTACAGCTCTGCTGAAAAAAAATTAAGAACCTTGTGGGAGGGTGACCAAACGTGAGATTGCCAGCAGACAGCGGCAGCTACCGCTCCGTCGACGGTTTTGAATCGTCAGTATGCCGTTGCTTGTGATGATCAAGATGGTTCCGGGGCCTCTAATGGCTGCCGAGCTATGAATGACTGCTCCACAATCGCGGGGTGATCGAATTGATATTCTGTACAAAATCATGCCGGTGTCTGAATCGGCACCTACTTTTAGGGACATCACTGTGAGGAAAAGTCCCGTCACCATCGACAGTGGGTCAGCAGAACTGCAACGTGAGGCCGCTACGTGAGTGTAGGAAACCCACACGAGACCCAGACAGGTGATGGAGTCTTCGCATATCGATTCATTACCAAATTTGAAGGATTGATCCAATCTTGAAACAACATGGAGATGGAGCATTTTGTTCTGTGAGGAGGTTTTAATATAAATATTATGAATCATCATAACGACAATAATGTTTTAGAATTCCCATGTTCATTGAACTGTCCTGCATTATAACCACTCATAACGAAACTAACTGGAATAAAGAAAATCAGACATAAGGCCACCCTTACAGATAATGCTTTTATTACAAACCCGCACAACAACAACTCTGGCCTATTAATATCTTATGTATCAAACCACCTGCCAATCATCATAATTCTGAATAATAATTTGATTATTGAAACAAATGAAAACCGTGAACAAATTGAATACAGATTAATCAATGATGTAACGATAAGAAATCTGCATGACAAGTTGAATCGATATGATTTCACTGAAATCATAAATAAAAATGACTGTAATCTTGCTTTCAAAAATTAACTTCTATTGTGGATGAAAGTTATAGGTCTTGCGGTCCTTTAATGAACAATAACAGTCCTTCCAAGACACATAACGAAACCCTGGATTACCGCAAATATTGACTCAAATATATAAAGGCTGGATTATTATTTTTCTTTGTCCCTGCAAGGAAAGAGGCAAAAAGTTACTTATACCCAATTTAGAAACCACATTACAGGCTTGATTCGATCTTCTAAACGAGCTCAAACAAACGTGGAAGATGATCAATACCATTCTGATACCACATAACAATAAATGCATGATCAATACCATTGCGACCCCACATAACAATAAATGCATGATCAATACCATTCCGACACCACATAACAATAAATGCATGATCAATACCATTCCGACACCACGTAACAATAAATGTATGATCAATACAATTCCGACACAACATAACAATAAATGCATGATCAATACAATTCCGACACCACAAAACAATAAATGCATGATCAATACCATTCCGACACCACATAACAATAAATGCAAACAGCTTTAGAAAAAGTAATCATCAGATGAGCAAGATAAAGCTCATATACTCAATGAATATTTGGCGATGGTGGGGAAGATATTGCTGAAGAATTATTAGTAATGAAAGTGACTATCTCAAATATCTCTCGCATAACAATTTTGTTAATTCCTTCTACTTTTCACCAGTCACTGCTCAAGTCATTACCACAATAATTTTATCTCAAAAAAATGTATCTAGAAATATCAATAGTTGTTCTATCAGTACCATGAATATATTAGGGAAAATATTATACCCAAACCTGGCTTCGATTATCAACAAGTCCTTGATACAAGGAAAGTTTCCTAACTCTTTAAAAATGGCTAGTGACACCCATTTACAAAAGTAGTGATTGATGCAGGAAATTTCTCTTATTTTCCAAAATGTATATGAAAAAAAGGTTCACAAACAACTATTCCGTTACTTAATGCAAACAGCATCCTGTATGAGCACATGTCTTCAGAGCTAATAAAAAATGCAATTCCATCGATATTGAATCACCAGCAGAACCTATATAATCACATAGACTCAAACTATGTTGCATTCTCTTTGTTTCTCGATTCTCGTAAGGCCTTTGACTGTGTTGATCATCTATTCTTAGTATCTAAACTAAGGTCTTATAGAATACGAGGAATAGCTAGTGATTGGTTCACTTCATAGCTTTCCAGCCGAAAGCAACATTTAACTGTGAACGGAATACAATCTACTCTGCTCAATATTAGTCATGGTGTTACTTAAGGTTCTATTTTAGGGCCCCTGATTTTCTTAATTTTATAAACGATATAGTGAACGCATCGCCTTTCTTCAAATATACATTGTTTGCTATTGATAGTACCTCATCTTCTTGCACCCTTTCATCCAGCACAAATGAATTAACTGCCTAAATGAACAAGGAACTTGCTCATACAAACAAGTGGCTAACTGCTAACCGAATTGGAATTAATGGCAATTAATCAAACTACATATTATTCTCATATAGGCGTAAGACCAATTTAACACACATAACAAGTGGAAAATATAGAACTCAGAAGTTAAACTATTAGAGCTATTAGAGCTATAAATAAACTTCATTCAATTCTCATACTAATCATTGTTTCCAAGCAATGAATATCCTGAAACTTGAAGATCAATATATTTTCCAAATTGTCCTAAATGCTTTCAAAACATTTACAGAAACTATTATCAAGATCTATTCAATTCATACTGGAAATTCTCGAATGAGCGCAATCATTACACAAGAAATGCGAATAATCTTGGAATACCTCGTTATAATAGATCCAAAACCAAATTCAGTATCCATTTCAACAGTGGTACTCGCTAACTCCTGTTTGCCGTCAGAATTTTTCTTTCAGTCTTTTAGTGGAGACTGAAAGAGTTATACAGATCATTCTTCGAGCCCAATAATAATTTATTATTACTTCATTACTTTTCTCAGTCTCTCAATCTTATCTGCAACTGCCGCTTGTTGTTTCCAGTTGATGTCTAGGGTTAGAAATCTGGATATTTTTTCAGCTTGTCTAATTTGTTTGCCGGTCGGATGAACAGCAATTGTCCTTTTTGCGTTGACGATAGGACTTCCACAGCTGATGTAATTTTAAACAGTAGAAAACGAACAGGTCCGAGAATGGATTCCTGAGAAAAACCAAAATTTACAGGTCTTGGGGAGGAGAAAATCTTCTTGTTTATCATAACAGACCAAACCCGGTCACTGAAGCAGTTTTCAAATCAGTAGGTTTGAATGTTCAGTTTCGCGAGTTTTTTCTTTTAGGTATCGTGGTACGCACTATCAAAGGCTTTATAGAGGTCCAACAGGACGAGTATTTATACACAGTTTTGATCGATTGCGTTGAAGACAAGTTCGTCGATCTTTATTAGAGCGTCTTCAGTAGATGTCCTACGTCTATATGCATACTGACTGTCATTAATGAATTTGTTATCCTCTGAGCAGTCCACGAGTTGACGTGAAATAGTTCTTCAGAAAATCGTGGAAGTAAAAGGTAGGAGATTTATGGGTGTATGATTTGAGGGATCATTCTTCTCCCCTTATTTATGGATTGCTCTGCATGGATGTGTTGATGAACAATTGGAGGTATGGCAATATTATTCCTAACTCGTCTTCTAGATATTGCAGCGTTATGCCATCGTGCCCACGGAGTTTGTGTTTTTGAGCGAATAAACGGCATGACATGGTCTCCCTCACTTGCTAGCTTGGGTGATCGTGTTTATTATGTAGGCGGCAAAATGTGTAGGAACGGAGGTGTGTGACGACTTGATTATTTTTGTTCCCAGGTTCCATTCATGCCTGTAGGTGTTCCACTACGTTCTTCCATCACCTCATCATATGTGTGTTTCTAACATTTAGCTACTTCATTGTTGCTAATTTTTTTCGGCTGTCTGTGGGTCACGATGTTCCCAATGATGTTCCAGGTCTTCTTATGGTTATTTTTTGCTTTCTCAAATTCAGCCAGGTGTGAACCTCTCTTTGCTTTGTCCTTAAATTTTCGTACCCGTCTTCGCTGCAATAGAACCTCTTTTCGTGACTGTATAACAATTTCATACAACAGATCAGCAAAATTACGTCTTGTTTGTGGAGTTTACAGTATTATCAGCTTGGACAAAATACCAACCTGTTTAAGAAATTTTAGATGTTAGTAAAATCTTCTGTTATTGTTTTCCAATCACCTTACGGAATAACAATATTTGATCAGGACTTAAATTTGAAACATTCACTTAATGAATTTAGCTGCGTGACGATATTGAAATGCAATTTCAAAAATCTGATTTTCGTCAGCAGCTGTGTATAGATTCGAATTAGTGACTGGTCATGTCAAATTGCATAGCAGTGACTTGGAAAATTATTAGTTTTATATATTTCTCTACCTTCGCTGGAACTAACGCCATCAATCAGGTGAAGACAGCAAACTAAACAATTAGCTCGATTGAATGAAAACTAGAGTTGTGTGCGTGATTGCGAATTCTTATTTAACCGCTGGATTTTTTGAGTGACGAGCAGTGTATAAATGTGAGTGTCGAGCAGTGTATGAATGTGAGTGTCGAGCAGTGCTTTTAAGTGAGTTTCGAGCAGTGAATAAATGCAAGTGTCGAGCAGTGTATAAATGTGACTGTCGAGCAGTGTATAAATGTGACTGTCGAGCAGTGTATAAATGTGAATGTCGAGTAGTGTAAAAAAATGGGTGTTGATCAGTGTGTAAAAGCTTCAGTCGATTAGAGTCCATCTTTTGCAGCGATGATGAAGAGAGTGCTAGCAGCTGCAGTGTTGGTAGTCCTGGCGAATGGCTTTGCGGCGAGTCATGCAGTCGCTTCAAACACAAGTAATTAGGAAAGACTGTTCCGGTATAGGTTCCCACGTAGCCATCGTCTTCGACAACAATTGTGACTAGGAATAGTTACGAATGCCATCACGAATACAAAATGAAATGTAGTGCACGATAACCTTCAGGCATCGT
>SDVV010000630.1:0-30177 GCA_016164225.1 Gammarus roeselii
TTGGCGCCACACGATTTTATTGGCTGCCCTCCAGGGTTGTTTGGCGCCACACAATTTTGGGACTGCCACCTCTGAGGGAATCCCGCCATCAGAGGGAATACTGCATCTGTGGCACATTTCAGTGGAGGTTAATACAATGACTTAAATATGTATGATACCTTAATGTTACCTTGTACAGTTTATAATTTAATACTAAAGGCTGTATATCTATACATACATAATTTTAACGTGGGGGAGAGCAATGCAGGACTTGGCTTGCAAACCCTTACAAAGGCATACAACAGGATTGACAGGGAAGCGCTGGGGGGGGTGTTGCGTTTGCATAGTCATGGGCGGACATCTGTTGAAAGCAGTCAGAGTTTCGATGTTGGCAGCCGAGCATGTGTCAAAGTGGGAAGCGAGGTGAGTGATTGGTTCACAGTGAAAAGTGGGACTGAGACAAGGCTGCGTGATGTCTCCGTGGCTGTTCAAACTCTATATGGATGGAGTGGTCAAGGAGGTGAACGCGAGTGTGCTGGGTCGTGGCTTGGAACTATTGAAAACGAATGGGTGGAGTTTGCTGTTGAGCCAGTTGCTATTTGCTGATGATACGGCCCTGGTTGCGGATTCAGAGGAGAAGCTATGTAGGCTAGTGTCTGAGCTTGGTAAAGTGTGTGAGAGGAGGAAGCTTCGAGTGAACGTGGGTAAGAGTAAAGTAATGAGATGCGCGAGGACTGTCCATGCGAGCAAAATTAGTGTCTCCCTAAATGGAGAGCTCTTGGAGAAAGTTCAGTGTTATAAGTATCTGGGCTTTCATGTGGAGATAACTGGACTAGTGAAAACTGAAGTGAAGGCGCGAGTTAAGGAGGGGTGTAAAGTGTTGGGTGCACTAAACAGTGTAATAAGCTGTAGGACGTTGGGGATGGAAGCAAAGAGAGAACTGTATGAGGGTGTTGTCGTCTCAACTGTGCTCTACGGAGCTGAGATTTGGGGAATGAGAGCAAAGGAGAGGAGATGCTTGAATGTTGTCGAGATGAAATGTATGAGGAACATGGCTGGAGTAACGCTGAGAGACCGGATCACCAACGACGTGGCTCGAATCAGAACATGGATGGTAAAGAAGTTGGAGGACAGAGTGGATTCGCGTGTTCTGAAATGGTTCGGACACATGGAGAGGATGGATGAAGGGAGATTGGTGAAAAGGGTGATGAATGCGGAGGCGAGTGGTCGCAGGCCTAGAGGTAGACCGAAGTTTGCGTGGATGGATTGTTTGAAGCAGGCGTTAGGAAGGAGAGACATGAATGTGGAAGTAGCGAGAGAGCGTGCAATGAACAGGCGTGAGTGGAGAATGGTTGTGAATGATTGATTTTGACGCTGCTCTGATGTGTTTTCCCGCCCTTGGCATCCCGTTGTCGGGATGTTCGTGGGTGGGGGGGAGGGGCCCTCTCATTATGACGCGGCGGGGGTTAACGAGTGAAAACTGTCGGGCCCTGCTGCTCACAACGGAGCTTCGGACTGCACTAGTGACCCAGAGTGTATGTTGTGGGGTTACCGGTCAGACCCTTTAGCACAAAAGGGGTAAGTTGTGCGAGTGTGAGCGTATGAGGGTGTGAAGTACGCCTTGTCGTCGGCCACCTCCTTTTCTGGGGGATGCGGCCTGGTTTCTGTCTGGAACATTGAATTTAACCCTGATAAGGTCATTGTTCCCGCACACGTATGTGTGCGAGCCTACCGGAATCCATGATGTTCGCGCCCTACATGAGAGTCGGTGATGACTCGCGTTGAGGCTCCGGCTGAAATTATGCCCAAGTCAAATTCTCTCATCTGCTTTCACCCCTAAGTCTGAGCCTTCACAAGCACAGTTGGGGCAACTACCCCCTCATTCTGGCAACTACTCCCTTAGTGCTTTCCATACCCAACGTCCGAGCGTGTAAGTTGTTCAAGGCATGTCATTGCACTGTGCGTAAAGGGGGCGAGGCGAGTCGAGGCATATCGAGGGCAGTTGAGACGAGTCGAGGCAAGTCAGTACGGGTTGAGATGAGAAGTTATTCTTCAAAGTTACGAACGATGCCGGTAAATATGATCGTTTAGCTGATGAACGGTGTCTACTTTTGGGTCTGCATGTGGTTACTATTTTAATTTTTTGTTTTTTTCAGAGTAATGCACTTTCTTCTTGCACATTGCACATTAAAAACGTCGAGCTTGTCAGCTGGAGTGGTGTAGCCTTATTCCACCGGTGCCATGCCCACCATTATCTTGCTCGACGTGTCCTTCTCGATGTGTCGACCAGTCGCAGCAGAGACGCGGCCAGAGGAGGACGAGGAAGGCTCAGGGCCGCTACTCAGGAAAGATCTCGCGGCCCTGGCTTGTTGCCAGTTGCTCGACCACCTGCAGCACACCAACAGACTGGAATTTGTGGCTCTGGTGAGTAGCGGCTAAACTAGTATCCATGCTACAAAAAGTGAGCTATCAAAAAACAAAATAGTTCATATTAATTGGAATTCATGTGGAATGTATTAGTGGTTCACTTTATCATTGCATCCCTTCGGCGGATAGGCTCAGTTTCAAATAAACAAAAACAGTAATGGCCTTTCAGATAATCTATTCGTCCCTGTACGAAGTGGTAGTTGGGTTCACCCGCGACTACAACAGTATCCGGAAGGCCGTGATGCAGGCGGGCGACTACGACAAGACATGCCTACTGGAGGCACTCAAGGGCTCTTTGCTATACTGCAAGGAGGAGTGGGGCAACAGCACACCCTGTCAGGTTGGTCGACTGGGATCATTGCCTCCTGTAACGGGGATGGTGAGATTAACTACGAAGTGAACTATTTGTGTACTCGTGAAATAGTTGGGAACCTTTGCCCCAACTATGTTTGCCATCGTGTTGTGACATCCAACTATACCTAGTGCCACCTCCAGCACCATGTCGGAGTGACGACCTACCCTTTCTACTTTACCAACGGATCTAAATTAAAATTCCTCGAGTGGATATGCTTACAGACTAATTTAATACTACGGAGGTTACCCAGACCCACACTGAACGTGTCTCGGGCACTTAACACAACCAAATACGGACACTCCAAGGAATCAATTACTATACTTCAAACAATTCATCAGACCCGTAAATTCCTACGCAAACGCAACTTGGTCCTCAGACCTGCACCCTCACACATTAACTCTCTGCAAAGGACACAGTACACGGCCTTGTGCATCGCAACGGGCTGTACACAGTCCACACCCATTCTGCACTTGCATGAATAAACCAAGGTCCTCCCTCACAAACATCATCTTGATAGGCGAGGGATCCAATTCTTCCTCAAGATTTCAGACCCGGCAAATGCCACTTATTCCTGCCACAGCCTATTAATTGAACCCTTGTCCAAGCAACCTACACCTACATAACACACTTCGGTTCTCTTTACGCGACCATTCCTGAACCTACAGATAACACTGTGCACAAACAGATACACATATTTCACAGTTCTTGCATTGGATGAACACAGAGTCAACACAGTCTTGCAGAGTCACCCGCCTGGGGTGGACGTGGAGGAGTTGAGGTTGCCTAGTAGTGACGGGCTCCATCTGTCGCGCGGCTGCGGTGCGGGCACCACACGGCCCTTCGGTCATACCAACATAGGCTGGGAAATGTCCCTTCCAATCTCTGATTGTGGTGCAGGGGTTTACCCGTTACGATAGAGCACGTCATGACTTCATGATGCCAAAGGCATCTGTTAGGTTCACGGGTCGCACGGAGTCACGGCCCATCCGGGGTGGGTAAACACCCTTATTTCCCTCCAGACTCTCTTCTTCTTTACCCTTTACTATCTCTTCTTTTCTCCTTCATCCTGATTTGCTTACCTTTTATTTACCTCATTTGCATCTTATATTCAGTTCAAATTCCCTTACACTTGTCTCAGACTCATTTATAACAACTCTCCTAATAGTCATTGCATACAAACGCACATTCGTGCACGCACACAGATACGCGCCGACAAGCACACTGAAACAAACACATTCCTGTTCTAACTATTTTTTTTCGGGTGGCAAATAACAGCGGATTTTGCTCTTTATTTCATGCAACCTTTTTCTACGACTTATCCTTCTTCTTCTTTCCATTCTTGCTGTTCTCATGCGTGAAATTTCCTACACCTAGTATAGATCTCATGCGTGGAATCCTCGTTTTCTGTCTCTTCTCCATCTTCCCCCTTTGAAGGTGTTGGAGCGCGTACCTGGTACCTCCAAAAATACTGCAAATCCTTGGGGCTCTGAAGCAGGGTAGGTAGTGTGTTAATGCTCCTTACTGCCATCCGGGGAGTGCTGGGACCATATGCCCTCAGCACCTTAGTAGTTCCTGTAACTCCTGTGGCACCCGTACATACCATGGACGTTCGCCGCGTAAATTGCTTTGACTTTGCGCAGTAGTAAACCTACCTCGAACATTAATAGAAGACTAACTTGATGCAGCACTTTTTGCTAGTTTGACATTCAGTGCCTGAAGGATGATGGCTCCAGCGCGCTACAAAGCCTTGTCACTCTAATCTAATCTTATGCCCAGCCACCGCACCCGGTAGTCTCCACCGTAACATCATTTCGGTGCGTGATCTGTGGGAGCGCCCGCGAGACAGCATCATCTTCTTTAGGGGTGCCGGCCTAAAATAAAGCATTGCACCTGCTGGAACACTCCCAACATGCACACGTCGGTATTTTTCCGACGTGAAGCCTTGCACCTGCTGGAACACTCCCAACAGGCACGCGTCGGTATGTTTCCGACGTGAAGCCTTGCACCTGCTGTAACACTCCCAACAGGCACACGTCGGTATGTTTCCGACGTGAGCACGTGGTTCCTCCATTGCAGGAGGAGCTGGGGTTGAGCAAAACCACAACTACCGCGTTTCACTTCTAGTTCGAGCTTTTACTTTAACCAGAATGTTTCATGACTGTCGCCAAGGGCGGCAGATAACCGTCGGCCCACGACCCGGATTAGGAGGCTGATGAGCTTACCAAAAACATCAGTTGTCTCTATATCAATGGTCTCAAAATGGTAGCGGGCACAGACTGATGGCTAATTTTATTTTTGTTGCCAACCGCATCGGCGGTCCTGATAGCCTAGGAAGAAGTGTTGGGCAGGTAACCCGCAGCGATAGTGTCTACGTCAGTGCATTTCTAACGAACGTTAATCCTTCTTGAGAAGGGAAGGTCTATAACACCGTCAGGACACTAACCATCGCCACGGTCGATACTAGGCTCACGGATCCTACCAAAACCGACCTAACGTATAGATCGTTCAATGATGTCATACAGAGCGGAATGCGTCGGCTGACGCACAAAGATGTTTTGACATGAAAGTGCATGAATTCCTAATTCATCCATACGCTGTTCACAGCGGCAGAACTGCGGATAACACACCGGCGCTCCAACTCTGGGCGCAGGAGCTATGCGGAGCGAGTCAGGGTCCAATGAAGTCACAGAAGGGTGACAGGATTATTATGTAGCCAGAATTCAGGAACCGCAAGCGTAACAAGAGACGAACCTTTGTTTTAGGTTCTGGTGACCCGTAAATGATTCCATCTAAGGCTACCCTTACTCACTCCGTGTCCTACGACTTCTAGATAGCGCAACCGTCTCCCTCATGTGCATGCTAAAACTGCTTTCTGGATTTGCTTAGTCGCGTCATAACGTGAACATTTGACACCCCGGCTTCGACAAAGGTACCGACAGATTGCAGAAATAAGATGAAGCTGGGCAAGGCGATATTCTAGTCCTTTAGAATACCCCATTCACCAGAACTGACCACAACAAATTTGAGAATGATATGTTGGTGATCGCTGCGACAATTTCTAGGACCAAATCGTCAAATCTAGCCAGGTGATTGTCGTGTAAGTAAGTGGGAGCAACGCGCTGCAGGGTGTGGAGTTCGTGCATGGCAAAGTAGTTTCTTAGTAGGGCAAGGGCTTGATGTGGCTCAAAAGCTCAGGCGAATGATCATACATTTCAGGTTGGCATTTGCCTTCAAACACTTCTGGGATGGCTTGATTTGAGATCGTTGCACCGACTAACAAACAGTACACAATTCGGCGGGCACAATTTGATATTTACTCGCGCAAACGAGTCTCTGTGACCTCCCTTTAGACAATGCCAGTATTGTTGGCGCGGATCAACTCGCAAATTTGGCCATTATTGTTCAGGACACTTCGGCTGAACTTTCCACGCAGATTGCTCTTTTCCCCTCCTTTTCCGTGCAAGTGGCATATAAAATACAAATAGTTCAATTCTGTGGCACAACTTTGCGCTGTTTGGTGACCCTGTTAGAAATCGGTATCAAATAAAATTATTTCATCACCAAAAAACATAACATACTGATCAGAGTTTGCCTGCGATAGGAGCCTCTACATAGTTGGAGTGCATTCTCTGGCGGCTCTCAAGAAAACCAAGTCGAATACTATTGAACGAGTTCCTCAAGTCCAATTTCAGGACTACGCGATATTGGTGAGACGTTGACAATGAAGCGACGCGAGGTGTGTGCGGCCGCCTGCATAGCCTCTTTTGGTGGCATAAGCTAATTGAGCATGGCAGAAATGACTGACCAAACGATCAGCTGACGGTGCAGCCTACCTTTGATGCCAGTCTTTCAAGTCTTTTGCTAACAACGATAGCACAAATAATGCAGTTATCCTTCGTTATGGTGCAGAGTAGAGGCCCATTAAAACTATTTTCTATCGGAAAGGGATTTTATCCTGAAATGCCAGTCTTACGAATGCAGTGAGTGGTGAGGCGAGACGAATTCCAGCACCTGTCTCGCGCCCTACAGGAGAGCCTATTATGACTCACGTTGAGGCTCCGGTGGGAATGAGGCTCAAATCAAATCCAGCACCAGTCGCGTTTTTCCCCAAGAGAGACCAAAGGTAACCCGGTCTAAGGCTGTTGGTGCCTGCTCCAGAACCACTTATAAAAGATTCTATGCTTCAATTAAATCTTCCATGAACGCAGTGCCTAGAGATTAGAACGCAAAAGAACTGAGCTAGCGATTTGCTTGAAGAAACGATCTGTACTGCCCTCAAATCAAAATTTGCAAACTTAGTACCAACTGTCGCCTCAACCAATTAACTACCCCTCTTTGACCTATAATCACAAAAGAAGCTCTAATATTTCTCGTCAAGCACGACCGTTTGGCCGTGAATGACATCGTGACAACGCCAATTCAAAAGTTGATCCTGATTTTTTTTGTCCCAAAACCCACACAAAAGGGCTAAGTTGTGTGAGTGTGAGCGTATGAAGGTGGGAGGTGCGCCTTGCTGTCGGCCGCCCCCCTTTCTGGGGGATTCGGCCTATTATCTGTATCTGTAAAACCAACACGTCCGATGAACTCGTCCTTCAATGAAACATTAGAGGATATCGTACCAACTAAGCTGCTCTACTGGAACCAATTCAACCCGATAACCCAATGGTGGATTGTCTCCAGGAAATCTTCCTGGCACTGTATACCAACCCTCCCCAGTGGGTATAAATCCCACTTCATCTCATCCACTAGCAAAGCCCGACCGGGCACAGGCCTGGTTACAGTAGTAAATGAAGCAGTCACAATCCCTTTACAAACTACTCTACAGGTCCAGGCCCACAAAGTGCATGGGTCTAAAATGTCCCGTAACTAAGAGTAACCAATATATATGTATATCCTTTCATGTTCACTACTTTCATGTTCACTACTTATTAACCTCATTGGTCAACTTCCTGCGCGTTACCTTCTTGTAGGTGACCTCAACGCTAAATACCCCCTTTGGTGGTAGGGAGAACATGTTGAGACATTTCTTCTATGATATTGCGCTCTTTAATACTGGAGAACCGACGCACTGAGTATAAGGTTTGAATCTGTATGATTCTGTTGTTGGTGGAGGGTGAGTTACGGAGGTGGTTTCGCTGCAGACTTGGGGTGTATGGATGATTATTAATTTTATAGATCATTAACACTTTATTTTAGTATTTTAGTATTTTAGTATTTCTTATTTCGTGTGCCATTTTTTCATGGTGATCAATTTTGGATTAGTTATATAATTATGTATCGTTGGACGCCCGCAGGAGCCCTAGGTGGACTATGCCGTGTGTTAGTTAGTCTTGTCCAACCTACGGTAGGAGAATTTGCGCTCTCCCTGGCGCCTAATAAATGTCCGAGCACAGCTAAGCGTTTTGATGGCTAAATAGTGATAAAGTAATGATGTTGATCTTCGAGAGTGAAAGTCTTGAATGGCACTGTGCGTGGTGGGGACGAGGCGAATCGAGGCAGGTCGAGGCGAGTGGAGACGAGTCGACTGGCGAGGCGACGAGTCGAGACGAACCAAGGCTGGACTCGATGGACCCGGGGGTTTCGGGAACCCGGGGGACTTGGAAGACCAGGGGGATTTGGGGGGACCCCCTTGGAGCCTTCCGGGGCCCTTTGGGACACCCTTGAGACCCGTTAGGACCCTCTTGAGAAACTTTGGGACCCGCTTGAGGCCCCTCTGAACCCTGGCACCTCTGCTTTCCTCTCCCCATGCTGTAAAACCAATACACATGAAAATGTATTTATGTGAAATGCTTGAGTAAAACCATAAATTATTACAGTCCGCGGATTACTGGCACAGAGGGCGAGGGTCTCATCGAGGCTGGTCGAGGTGCGTCGATATCAGTCGAAACATGTTGAGGCGAGTTGAGTTAGTCGCGACGAGCCAAAACTGGCCGAAATGATTCGAGACAAGCCGAGATGAGGTGAGACGAGGGGACCCGGGGAGCTCGGAGGACCCGGGGGACTTGGGTTACCCTCCGGAATTTGTCGGGCTCTTTTGGGACCCGAGGTACCTCTGCCACCCCACTCCTACCCTAAAATGCTTGAGTGAAAATTTTTGCTATTTCAGTCCACATGATTACTAGCGCAGAGGGGAAGAGCCACGTCGAGGCTGGTCGAGATCAGTCGAAACATGTTGAGGCGAGTCGAGTTGGTCGCGACGAGCTGAGACTGGCCGAAATTATTCAAGACAAATCAATAATCTGAGCAGTTTTTCTGCCCATAAAGAACCTGCCCTCACTTTTTTCTTCACGATCCACAATTTTGTTATGTATAATACTGCTGGTGTATTTGTGCGGGAGTTCCTGTTTGTGATTTTGGGGATGGGTGTTTTTTCTTCAGTCTGTGCTCGCTTGCGCGTGCATGGACCATTTGTAGTTTCTAGGGTTGACCTGGACGGCGTAGCTATAAACCTTGTGACGCATTGCGGTTGGAGTTGATCTAATTCGTGAAGCCATAGACCTTGTACCACTTTCGATGATTCTATCTGTGCGCACTGGCGTGGGTGCATATTACTCTTGGAGTTCTAAATGGTTGGAGGTGGGGATTCGTTTCGTCTGAGTCTTTATCTCACCTGAATAAATAAATTGTAACTCTATTAAACTAGACCGCGTAGCTGTAAACATTGTGTTGCATTGCTGTCGGAGCTGACTTTGTCCGTGTAGCTGTAAACCTTGTACCAGTCTCAACGATGATACCTGTGCACACTAGCGTGCGTACACATTACTCTTCAAGTTCTAAATGATTGGAGGCGAGGATTTGTTTGGTCTGAGTCTTATCTTTATACAATGTTATCGATGGTTTATGTCACCGTCCCAGTGTTCCTAATGAGAATCCCTTCATCTCTGTTTTCAGTTGGTGGTGGTGACGGACGGTTCCGAGGGTGTGGGGGCGGGTGGAGTCCTTCGGTCAGTGTCGGGGCCCCGCGCCGGCGCCACCTTCCCTCTACCGGGGCCCGCTCCCGCACCGCTTGATATTATCTGCCTCTCCAGCGCTGATGATCCCGCTCTGCTGGTGAGTGCTCGTTGCCGACAGGACTTGCTAGCCTCAGAAACGGTCGCGCTGCTTTTTACTCTGCTATTGATGCTACTAGCCGACACGAAGAGGCCTGGATTTGACCAGCTAATTTGAGGAATCTTAGTATTCACTATGAGCTGTTAAAGATGTTTCGCTTATAGGATATTGGTGTTTCGATTCATGACCACTACTATTTGATTATTCACTCTTAGCAGTTATGTTTAGCCGATGAAAACGGTTGCGTACTGCTACTATTACTAGGGTAATTTTTGCTCTGCTACTCGTTAGCTCTTAGAGCTTTGATTAAACAGAAGTCAGTCAATTTACCCACTTCATTTTTGTGTTGTGTATATCTTTGATTACATTATTTTTTTTGTTCCAGACTTCCTTGCCTCTCTACCAGCGGTTTGTGGAGCTCAATGGACAAGGCGGAGTACATGTGCCGCAAGGCAAGCTCTCCAGGCAGGTGAGATATTGTGCTCTTGAACGCAATTGAAGCAAAATGGCTCCATGACAGAGTGGTCTGATGGCATCATTTTCATTCAATGCTAATCAATAAATCCAGTAAAATAGATATGACGGGCTACCGGCGCTATATCTGAGTATTTACATACCTATCGGGGACGAGGGAACTATGTGACTTTGATTATTTTATATTGTAGATATTGTTATGTTTTTTAAATTGATTCTAGAATTACTTCTTCCAACCCTACGTGTAATGTTGGGAACGCTTGCCAAAACTGAGTCAGACCTCCACGGCCTCGCACCGCTTGTTGTCTCACAAACAACTCTAGTTTGAAAGCACGGAACGTTTGTTCACTCGGCTTCCTTAACGGCACCAGATGTATCATCTATGTTAGTGACTCAAGTAAGCTGCTGCAAACAACCCTTGTCGTTTGACGTCGACCCCCTGTCTTTGATCCTAACATTGCTCGTGCAGGCAACTGTTCATATTATGTTCCATTGACTTGCAGTATATATACATATTTCGACCTCATTGACATTTGCGGTGAGGTGTTAAGGCTGAAGTAGCAGTCAGCTTCGATTCTCTTCACTAGCTCAATTTGATGACCGTCGATTAGCTGAAATGATGTAATTATTAATTCTCAGTGGCCCTGATGATTTAAAATGGTTAATCGTAATTGTCGACGGTTCGATTTGAAAAAGTGGCTTCTCATTTGCCCCTTGTTATGACGTTGTTTGATGTAGTGTTATGTTAGGTTCATTAATATTTTCTTGCGTTGTGAGCAGAGCACTACGGAGTTGATGAAAGAAGTACTGCAAAGCCAGTTCTCTCCGTACCGCGGCGTGCTGCAGTGCGGCAGCCTGTCGACTCCCATCACACTCGCCCCACCTCCGCAGGTAAATGCTTACCTCGAATGTTTGGTGAAACTTCGCAATTTTGAAATGCGCCACGCACTTCAAAATAACCCTCGTCTCGTCTTCTTGATAACCCTTTCCCATCTTTGCTTAGTGAACTGCCTCTACGGTCCTGGGGTAACAGTCGCTCAGCAGACACCACTTCCACTACAGCCCTTGATCTCACTGCACTCCTCCTTAGGCAACTAACTGGTTCAAGGGCTTCAAGGTTCCCATCAAAAATCTGCCTAAATGTCTGCTAGATAAAGCGTTGTGCCACTCCTGCGCATAGGGGTCTAAATGTCTTCTAGGTACAACGGCGTCTCCCGCCTCCCGCTGTCTCACTGTCTCGAACTCTTTGAAGCCTCTCTACTCCAATAGATCAGCCCAACGTTTCTTAACACAAAATTTATTGCAGAACAAAATCATGTGAACTTCGCTACACACCTCCTCTTAGGTAACTGATCCAGATACAGGCACAAGGCCGACGGCAAGTCGCATCTCACACTCTTCTCATGTACTCACACACAAACAAACTCAGTCCTTTGCCGCTGAAGGGTCCGGCCAGGAGACCCCGCAACACACACTTCGGGTCAAGAGTGAGGTCCGAGATCAGTGTCAGCAAGAGAGCCCGACAGCTCCAACTGGTTTCCCCCTGAAAGCCTTGGCACTCTAATCTAATCTGGTTTTCCCCGGCTACGTCATAGTAACCTGCTCTTCTCCCACCCACGATCAACCGGTTTTCAAGGAGACGCCAAAGGCGGGAAAGCACATCAAGGCAGCGTTAAAACAAGTCCATTCACATCCATTCGCCCCTCACGCCAATCAATTGCACGCTCTCTTGCTTCCTTAACACTGATGACTCTCCTTTCTAACGCATGCTTCACGCCATCCATCCACCCAAACTTTGGTCTCATTCCCGGCCTACGTCCACTCACCTCCGCTTTCATCACCTTCACCAATCTCCCATCATCCATCCTCTGTCCTCTAATTTCCTCTCCATCTCCTTTCTAATTCGAACAACGTCACTATTGATACTATCCCTCCGCATTACCTTCTTTCTTCCGATCTCGGCCTTCACGTCTAAGTCACGTGATGGTGGTGGTGCTTAAACCCGGTTCTCACCTGCGGTGGTGGGAATCGCGCCAGCGCACCGCCCGAAATCCTGGATACCCACCGACTCACGCGTGTTGAGACAAGGGGAGGTGGTAGATGATAAAAGGGTGACAGGCTTAGTGGTGGGCATCCAAGCACCACCACCCACAGCATTAATGTCAGCCTCTCTGTCATCCTCGACATTCAACAACTTATCAAAATACTCGGCCCACCTCTTCCGTACATCACCACTTTCCCACAGCAACTGGCCGTTTTCATCTTTCACCACTTCCTCCTTCCCGGTCTCTCCCTTTCTCACCCTCTTCACCTCTTTCCAGAACATCTTTTTGTTCTCCTCAAAATTCTGGCACATCCGTCTGCCCCACCTGGCATCAGCGTCCCTTTTGGCTCCCCTCACCACCCGCTTCACCTCGTTTCTCCTCTCTTTGTAGCTTTCATGAGCCACCTCCGACTTCACCTGCAACCACTCCTCAAATGCTCCTCTTTTGCGTGCCATCGCCAGTTTGACCTCGTTCCACCACTCTCAACCTTTCCTTCTGCACCCGTCCACACGGCGCGCACCACACACCTTCTTCGCAACGGATCCTCGCACAACGCAGCAACGGATCCTCGGAGTACACTCGTGACCCAGAGTGTATGTTGAGGGGGTACCGGCAAGACCCTTTAGCACAAAAGGGCTAATTTGTGTGAGTGTGAGCATTTAAGGGTGTGACGTGCTCCTTGCCGTCGGCCACCCCATCTTTCTGGGATATGCGGCCTAGTGTCTGTATCTGTAGTGTTGATCTCATGCATGGAATCCCCGTTTTCTGTCTCTTCTCTATCTTCCCCCTCAGCAGGTGTTGGAGTGCGTAGCCCGCACCTTAAGAACTACTGCGGATCCTTGGGGCTCTGAAGCAGGAAAGGAAGTGTGTTATTTCTCCTTACTGCCATCCGGGGAGTGCTGGGATCATAAGGTCTCAGCACCTTAGGAGTTCCTGTACCTCATGTGGCACCCGTACATACCATAGACGTTCGCCGCGTAAAGGACTTTAACTTTGCGCAGTAGTAAACCTTAACTTGAACATTTAAAAATAAGAAAAACAAAGACTAACTTGATGCAGCACTGTTTGCTGGTTTGACATTCGGCGTCAAAAGGACGATGACCCCAGCGCGCTAGAAAGCCTTATCACTCTAATCTAATCTGGTGCAGTGGTGAAGAAAGCACTGATGGATTTTGTGCTAATATCGAACGAGGATAACTATCGAAATAGTTATCCTCCATCCCGGAGGATGTTTTCAACTTACTTCACGGATTCCCCTTCCAGTTATAGTGACTTGGGCATGCCATGCCTTAAACAAACTCTAAGGAAGTCCATGACTTGTTGATGATTTGGTGCAGCACTAGCTGCTGGTTTGACGTCCGGCGTCAGAAGGACATCGACTCCAACGCGATAGAAACCTTCGTCACTCTAATCTAGTCATCCTTTCAATTGCCCATTTCTTGGCAGAATGATTCACCTGAACGGAATGCAACTTTTTCCAGTATGTGGTTCCTCAATTCTACTAATACACTCCGCCTATCTCTTATTGAGGTCCCTCAGAACCAATTCAGTGTGAAATCACTTTTCATATACCTTCGAGAAACCGACATTTCAACTGAAATCTAACCTATTATGAATTGATCACATTTTATCTTACCGGTCAATCGATGTTTTCACCCCCGGGAATCAATGTTTTAATTTGTTTCTTATAAAATATTTCCTTGATTTATTCATTAATTGTAGTGACTTGAGCATGTCCTGAGATTGAACAGACCTATGATGAAGAACTTGTCGATGAACTGATGCAGCACTGGTTGCTGGTTTGACGTTTGTGTCAAAAATACATTGACTCCAGTGCACTGGAAAGCCTTGTCACTCTAATCAAATCTGATCTCACAACAGCCTCTATTTATAAAGCCAACCTGTGTAACAAAAGGGTGCACGATTTTCAAAAATTTCCCGTTCTCACGTCAGTCCCCGATCTCTAACTAGCCCCCGAATTTGTACTACAACATTTTGCCCTTTCACGGCCCCTTTGTCTCTCCTTCCGCCTTAGGCATCTGTTGGGTTCACGGGCCGCACGGAGTCACGGATCAACCGGGGGGGGGGGGAGAAACACCCTTATTTCCCTTCAAACTTCCCTCTTCTTCACCCTTTAATATCCTTTTCTATCCCATCCTGATTTGCTTGACTTTTTATTTACCTCATTTGCATCTTATGTATAGTTCAAATTTCCCCAAACTTGTCTTAGACTCCTTCTCAACAACTCTCCTATTAGTGGCTGCACACAAACACACACACACACGCACACACACAGACACACACACACACTCACAGACACACACACACTCAAATATTCACATACCGGTTCTAACTAATCCCTTTTCGGGTGGCAAATGACAGCCAAGTTGCGCTCGTTCTTTCATGCAACCTTTTCTGCGACTATTCCTTCTTCTTCTTCTTTCCATTATTGCTGTTTTCATGCGTGAAATTCCCTACACCTAGTGTAGATCTCATGCATGGGATCACCGTTTTCTGTCTCTTCTTCACCTTCCCCCTCAGCAGGTGATGGAGCGCGTAGCCCGCACCATAAGGACTACTGCGGATCCTTGGGGCTCTAAAGCAAGGTAGGTAGTGTGTTATTCCTCCTTATTGTCATCCGGGGAGTGCTGGAACCAAATGGCATCAGCACATTAGGAGCTCCTGTGACACCTGTACATACCATAGACGTTCGCCGCGTAAAGGACTTTGACTTTGCGCAGAAGTAAACCTTATTTCGAACATTGAAAAAAAAAAAGACTAACTGGTTGCAGCATTGTTTGCTGGTTTGACATACGGCGCCAGAAAGACGATGACTCCAGCGCACTAGAAAGCCTCGTCACTCTAATCTTATCTAGTCTCCCCTTCAGCCCTTGCCTTCTCTCTCAACTTCCCTCCTCTCTCTGTCCTTGCAGGCGTACGTTCCTCCGCGCGACGGCAGTGGTGCGGGAAGTTGTTCAGTGCGAGAAGTGGTGTCAGGAGAGGTGTCAGTGGTTGGCTTTCTCGCCATCGTGGACGTGTCCTCGCCGCCAGCCTACTCGCGGCATCTCTTGTTGCCTCTCACCAACAAAAGTTAGTGATCCGAGCAGTTATTCGATCTTACTTATGTGTGTTCTTATTGATGCTTAATCCCAGTTCCTCCTGCAGAAAAAATACCACTGCCGATGCACCACTCGAAAGTTTGGATAACCAACGGCATGCGCATGTTGGGAATGTTATGATTACTGCAAGCCCCTTTAAGACCACCTTGAAAAAATGTATGCTGTTCCGCGGGCTCAAAATATCACAGATCACGCACCGAGGCGATATTATGATTGAGTCAGTCGGGTGCACGAGCACGTCAGAACGTGTTCGACTATATCGGGCGCACCCCGGCACCACAGACACAGGTGGGATGGGGTGTTCCCTAGTCCACGTTGGAATAACTGGGGGCACATGTGGTGCCCGCACTCTAGTCTCGGTAAGTAAACCTTGTCACCCTTGGGTGCTATGGTCAGTCAGTGCAAGAGCGGTGAAGTGAATGATATCTCTTTATTCATAGATGTGTTGTCTATTGGTTGGAGAATGGTGGTGTTAAAGAAGCCGAAGTGTGCTTCCGGTGTATTATGTATGTTTCGGAGAGTTTGACGTGTTGGCAGTTGAGTCAGTCACTGCTTGTGGATGATACGGCACTAATAACAGATTTGAAGGAGATGTTGTGTAGGCTAGTGTCGGAGTTTGGTTGGTAGAGGGTGAAGGGAGGAAGCTCCGAGTTGACGTGGGTACAAGTAGAGTAATTAAATGTTCGAGAATTGTCAATGCAAGTAAAATTAGTGTCCTCGTAAATGGAGAGTTATGGTGGAGGTTTGGTGTTTTAAGCACCTGGGCTCCCATGTAAAGAAAACTGAACTAGTGGAGACCGAGGCGAAGTTGCGAGTGAAAGAAGGGTGTTAAGTATTGGGTGCACTGAAGAATGTAATAAGCTTTAGGATGTTGGGATGGATGCAAAGAGAGAGTTGTATGAAGGGGTAGTTGTCCCAACTGTGTTCAACGATGCTGAGACTTGGGGGTGAGAGCAGAAGAGATAAGAAAGATGAATTCTTCGAGTTTAAATGTTGAGGGGCTTTGCTAGAGTGTCGCTGAGAGACGAGATCGATAATGTCGTTGTTCGGACAAGACAGGGATGGTGAAGAAGTTAGAGGAAAGAGTAGATGTATAATGAGCAGAGGTGAGTGTACGTAGGCTTAGAGGTCGACCGAAGTTTGGGTGAATGAATGGCGTGCAACAGGCGTTAGGAAGGAGAGACAAGAGTGTGTAAGTAACGAGAGAACGAGCAATAGATAGGCGTGAGCGGAGAATGGCAGTGTATGAATGATTTTTTGACGCCGCCCTGATTTGCGTTCCCGCTCTTGGCATCTCGTTGAGCAACGGGCTTGTCGTAAAGGAGGTGGGAGGGGGTTGGTAGGGAGCTCGGTCATTATGACGCAGCAGGATTAAACCAGTCACGTTGCCGGGCTCTGCTGCTGACACTGACCTCGGACCGCACACATGACTCAGTGTGTTGCGTGGTCTTCCCGTCGGACTTTTTAACGCAAAACAGGTAAGTTTTTGAGGGTGAGTGTATGAGAGGAGTGTGAGGTACACCTTGCCGTTGGCCACCCCTCTTCCCGGAGGATTCGACCTAGTATCCGTATCTGTATTGACGTGAG
Organism: Gammarus roeselii; assembly: GCA_016164225.1. Classification (NCBI taxonomy): domain Eukaryota; kingdom Metazoa; phylum Arthropoda; class Malacostraca; order Amphipoda; family Gammaridae; genus Gammarus; species Gammarus roeselii. Next base: position 17,037 of record SDVV010000630.1, read on the forward strand.
TTCTGTAACTGGCGGCTGGGATGGGCCGGATCCACTATCATCTTGAAGAAGTGTGTCCTCCTCATATCAAAATTATGTTTGATAAGGAGGACCTTGGTTTCCTTGTGTAGATAAAGAATAGGTGTGGTATGTGTACAGCCCGTTGCGATACGAAAGGCCGTGTTCAATAATCTTTGTAGGGAGTTAATGGATGAGGTCAGAGGACCAGGCAGTGTTTGCGTAGTAAATGATGCGCCTAATGAATTGTTTGAATGGTGGTATAATTAGTTTCTTACAGTGCCTGTTGTGGTAAATACCCGCGTTACGTTCAGTCTAGGTGGGCTTTTAGTGCTGATATTGTTTAATGTTTATATGGGGTTTGAACGTCATTCCTTTGTCATACGTTACTCCAAGGATCGTGGTAATGGGACTGTAGGTTATGAGAGTGTTGTTGAGTGACATGATGGTGCATGGTTCACTGTTGTCTACTGTTATTAATATAAGAAACTACTTCCTTCTCCACTTTTATTAAAGTGTGGAATGACCTTCTTTCGTACACACACAATCTGTGGTTTTGCATCCATATTCGAGAGAGTTTGATAGAGATGTGTTGCTACGGTCGCCTGTATTGGTGTTGTGTGATGACTGTTAGGTCATTCGCAAATGAACTAATGTAGGTGCTGGGTTATGTTGATGTGGGCAGGTCGTGTGCGACGTTGAAGAGTGAAGGGGAGAGGATGGATCCCTGGGGGACACCATTAGGGAAATGGCGTGTTCGTGATGGATTGTTATTGTTGACTGATTGTGCACGTGTACCCGTGAGGAAATCAGCAAGCCCCTTCATGTAGTTTCAATTTTTTGTCGATGAGGAAGCGTCCCGGAACTGTGTCGAATGCCCCACAAGTATTAATGACGCTCACCTGAGTCCGTTGTGCTGGCTTCTTTTCGTTCTCGCCTTCGTGGACGGTCTGTGTGAGTTTGGTGAGGAGTGTGTTTGTGGAGTGTTGTTTCCAGAAACCGTGTTGCGTAGAGAAGAGTAGGATTTGAGCATTATTTTTTTAGAACCAGTCTCACCAAAATTTTCGAAGGATTCGGGAGAAGGAAAATTGGTCTGTGGGCGCTTTGTCGGGTTTCAGGACTGGTCAATATTTAGGTCAATAGCTGCTAGAGCTTGTTTTATTGACTGGATGGTGTGGTAGGTGGCAGGTATTTGCGAAGCGTTTCTTTCCTATACCTGCTTGTTGATGTGTCTGTTGCGTTGTTCTTTGCTAGAAAGACACTGACTTGCGTCTGTTGCATGATAAGGGCGGAGACAAATTTTCCAAATTTAATATACAGCGGCAGCTCTATGAGGATAAAGCATTTTTCAACTGTCATTCCTGAGCAAAATTTTTAGAAAACGATTTGGATGAAGTATTTTATTACAAATTTGAAATATTTCCAACTGGAATTAGTGCGCACTATTGGCTATCACATGAACCATCCGCATGCATGACATAAAAAAAAAAAAAAAAAAAAAAAAAAAAATACAATAATATTGTTTAGTTTACATGTTATGCTTTCATTTTACAGTTATGATCTTTCAGGATACAAAATTACAAGCTCTGGTTAAGCTATTCGGAACTTCTGGGGCAACCTAATCCTTACGTATTAATCTATCAATTTTACTTAACCCTAAAAGACCTACAAGAAATATAACCACTGGGATAGTGCAATATTTGACACTATTTGACACTATTTTTTTCTCAACATTGAGAAAAAAATTTAATATACCTAATTTTTTGTAATGCTGGTAATTCATCTGCTTCAACAAGGTTACAAATTCAGATACGATTGAAAGACAATGAAAATTAAATAATGTGATAGTAAATCCTTATTGGACTAGTGAGATGATCAGGATAACTCCTTCAGTTTTGTATTTCGAAGGGCAAAGTGGAGTGTTCGGCAAAAAAAGAGCTCCTCATTGAGACCTGCTTCCCTATCCAACTTACAGTTACCGGCACGTTGCTGTCTCTTCAAACTGTTTGCAGCGTTAACACCAAGCGTTGTGTTGTCTACGCATGCCTTTGTGTTGCAGGTGAGGGCGGCGGTACCGGAGCTGAGGGCGCCGGGGGAGGCAGCGACGACGAGGCCAGCACTGACGAGGGGAAAACGCCGTCACTATGCGTGCTGCTACACGGCGGCCTTAAGGTAAGGGCGTGCTGCTTACATATCCGCCGTTGTGGATGCTGGGGTGTGTCCCGCAACACCTTACGGAGTACAAAGAGTCCTTGGGACTCGAGTAGAACAAGTCGAGATCTCTCCTTGAAAACCATCGGAGAAAACTGGTGCTGCATGGCCCCAATACCTTAGAGATTGTTTTATCGTTACGCTGCCATTTGGCATTGGCATGCAAATCTATAATCAAATCTGCCCTTTCTTCATAGAGATTCCTTCAAAATACTAATGCTTCATCTATATCGCAGGCATGCAGTTGATTCTTACTGCAAGTGACTGCTTGGCCAAGGTCTCGCGATTGTACCGATGCGCCGTTCTTGTTTAACTTGTTGGAACTGTTAGGTTGAAAGTTGAATTATATCTTTGGGAAAGTTTCAAAGGCTAATCAGATGGACTCTAGACTGAAGATAGCCGACAAGAGAAAATACTTGTCACTATCGTATATCTCTCATGACTGTGATGGCATTTCAATTGTTGAAGAAATTATCATCTATTGCAATTCTCAAACCTTCATTGAAGAAGATAGATGTGTTTTACAAAACGATTAGAAAAGCATTGTTTTCCAATTTCTTGTATTTTACACTGAAGACTAAAATAGCATGTGATACTAAAATAATGAGAATTATCAAATGGCACTTGACCTAATTTTTATCTTCAGCAGCTGTGATCATATTCCTGAGTATGTGTGAATCTTTTCTTTGTAGAAAGAAGGTATGGTAGCCTTGTGCCAAGTCGGGCCGAACTGGTATGGCATCCTCTACTCCTGGTCAGACAACAAGAAGAAATCCAATCTGCTGCTGTCAATATTTCAGCCCGGTAAGCCAAGCTGAAACACATACTCGTTAGTCATTTGGTAAATATTGATGTGAGGCCAGAACTGCATTTCTGTTTGTTAGTCCTGAAGAAGTTAACGAGCTACCAATTCCTTAATTGTTTCTTTCGTAGTTTATTGAGAAACTGCCGACGCCTGTCATCAGTGTATACTTTACATTACAATTTTGAATGAGACATGCCTGAAATTGTTCATCGTGAAGTTGAGGAGGTGAGAGGGTGAGTAGAAATGAAGTCGAGAGGACAATACAAGTCGTATATAACTAATTGTAAAGTATTTGATCTCATAATATGACTGAAATACCAACAAACTAATGTTCCATTTACCATACTGAAGATGCTTTGTAGGGTTGGTAGAGCATTATAGCATTTCCGTGCCAATTAATGCCTGAGAACCGCTCGTTTATCACAAGTTGGTCCCATATTTGTGCTGGGACCTAAAACCACGTTAGTTTGTCCAATATCTACTGGGTTAAAATAAACGTTGGCTCGGTAAGGCTGGTCTAGAAGCCATCCAAATAAGGTAGGTGCCGTATGCCATCATCAGACACGAAGAGGGAGGCTCCACCATCGGCCACCCAGATCGCTGGCGGAAATAGAAGGTCTGATGAGGGGCTGGAACAAACACTTACGATGAGAAGTCAACAGTCATCTAGTGAGCTAAAAAAAATCAGCACCAACAAACCCAAATTTCTCCAAAATGCTCCCACCGTCAGATGACCCCACCCCGGTCGGAAATAACGGCACCGGTGACCTTATCGAGAAGTTGGCAACGAGCGTTTACGAATTACACAATACAATGTGCAGAGTGACTGGCTTTGCTGAGTAAGAAAACTAAACCTGCACCGCAGCATCCAGTAGACCCGTTGAAGGTTTCACAAAACTCGTGGATAGTATCATCAACTTGACGAATTCTCACAGAACCGACTAACCTAAAAACCTGCGACCTACGCAAATGCTGCCCCTTTACCTCCGATGACAACTTCAACGACTCACACCACAAAACCACCCCAGCCGAACACCTTAAAACATAACATGGCAGAAACAGTTTTCTCGATTTCAGCGGCTCAACGTGTTCAACAACGGCCCTGACGTAACCAAACATCTGAAAATCACATTCAGTACCAAAGACATACTGGACACTAGCCCTTACACTTTACGAGGATGACTGGGCTCCATTACTGACGGACCAGTATTAATCATCACCACCAGCGGTGGAGAAAGCTCCACCATCAAAGTAGACGAAAAAATCTGAACGACACTCTACTCTTCAAGACCAGAATGTGTCTGTCATAAGGCACAACTGCAACACACCCAACCTACTCGAAGAATTTAGGCTGGGTTTACATCTAGAATCTTGCGAACCAGCTAAGTGGTGAGTACACCACCGGACTTGAACAATACGAGGACTGTTTGGACGAAGCAAAAATCACATAATTCAAAACACCAAAAAAACATTTAACTGGCCCACTTGCTTAATTCAACTGCCTTATCCCATCAAAATACATGGACGTACATTTTTCTCTTATATTCGTGAAAGCCATATGGTTTTGCATTGCGCTTCTGATTTTTATTCTAATGAATCCTGAAGAGAAAACATTACAGAGACGTTTTTACGAGAGAATCTTGATAACATTCGTTTAACATAATTTTCGACCGATATAGACCTTTGTGTCTTTTATTTTAACCTTACTCGAGAATCTCGAAACTTTCAAGTTCCTTGACTGTCCTCGAGTTTTTAGGAAAAAGAAACTTTTGGCTTCTTGGCGGCGCGTGGCGTCTTGCGCCTGTCGGTCTAAATATCTTTTAGGTAGCGAGGGTCGCGCTCAGCCGTCTGCGGCTGAACCCCCAACCCCCAGCCAGCTTCTTTCCTATATAAGCGAGGGTTGGGCTACCCCATCATTCATTCGTCGCTCATGCTTCGGACGCGGAGCACTCCCGCCTCACTCGATCCTGACAGATCGTCGCACCTTTTTGAAAGGTAAGATTCAGTGCGGGGCGGCCCATCTGGGCAGTGGATTTGTGACCCACTGCCCCTATAGCCACAGATGGGGTCGGCAATTGTTGCACTGCTGTACTGAATTTTCTCTCAGTGAGCTGCGTCTTACGACACGACAGTTTGTCAAAACAGACATTTGTTGACACAGAAATCTGTCAAAACAGAAGTTTGTTGAGACAGATCTCCATGGACACACGAAATTTGTTGACACACCAAATTTGTCTACACACCAAATTTTTCGACACATGAATTTGTCGAGACAGAAAGTTGTCAAAACAGAAATCTGTCGACACAAAATTCGTCGCCACACAAAATTCGTCGCCACACAAAATTCGTCGCCACACAAAATTCGTCGCCACACAAAATTCGTCGCCACACAAAATTCGTCGCCACACAAAATTCGTCGCCACACAAAATTCGTTGCCACATAAAATTCGTCGCCACACAAAATTTGTCAACACTCCAAATTTGTCGACACACCAAATTTGTCGACACACCAAATTTGTTGACAGAAATTTGTCAAGACTGGAATTTGTCAAGACTGGAATTTGTCGAAACAGAAATTTGTCAAGACTGACATTTGTCAAAACAGAAATTTGTCAAGACGCAATGTGTCGAGTCAGAAATCTGATGACACATGATTTATGGACACACCAAATTTGTTGACACACCAAATTTGTTGACATAAATTTGTCGAGACAGAAATTTGTTGACAGAAATTTGTCAAAACAGAAATTTGTCGAAACAGAAATTTGTCATGACAGAAAGTGTCGAGACAGAAATCTGACGACACCCAATTTGTCTACACACCAAATTTGTTGACACACCAAATTTGTCGACATAAATTGGTCGCGACAGAAATTTGTCAAATCAGAAATTTGTCAAATCAGAAATTTGTCAAATCAGAAATTTGTCAAATCAGAAATTTGTCAAATCAGAAATTTGTCAAATCAGAAATTTGTCAAATCAGAAATTTGTCAAATCAGAAATTTGTCAAGACGAAAATTTGTCGAGACAGAAATTTGTCGAGACAGAAATTTGTCGAGACAGAAATTTGTTGAGGGCGGCGTCGGAACAGCAAGACCTATCGGCTTCCCAGTCCACCTGCTTCCAATGTGCCTCTCCTCTGCTCAACAACGACCTTTATTCCACCTACCTGAGACTCTAGCTGCTTCGCGGGACATGTGTATAGGCCAGCAGGGTGCACCATCTGACTATCGGCCATGAAAGCGGCCCCAGGCAGTGCAGCCTACGAGGCTTTCCTGAACAGAAATCGGTCCATGAGACGGAGATACACTGGCAACGTCACATTGGACACAAGGTCCTTTTTGCACCCTGACTCCCGCCGCCTTACACTTCCGGGCACGCAACGCAATCCACCTCGCTACTCGGACTCTAGGAACAAACACAAGGCAAAGGAGAACAGCACGGCAGCAGACGAAACACCGCCCCTCGTCTCTCCTCCTTCCCCGGAGGAGAGGTGGTAGGTACCTCCCCTCAGCGCGACGTACATAGAGGGATAGGTGAGCTGCGACTATGAGGTCTACACCACAGAACCCCCTAACAATCTGCTCAAGGTTCAAGAAAGATTCCCTAACTTCATTTTATCCCCGGTGGACTTGACCACCACCGCAGTTCAGCTACTCGTCCGCAGGTCCATCCCTTTTCTGCCGCCAGCAGGTTCAAAGAAGCTCTCTCTCCAGCTTCTCTAGAGTGTCTTTGCGGTCGAGCAAACCTCTAATATGGGGTGGGGCGGTGACCATCAGAGAGGACGGTTTATTTGTTCTGGAGCGTATCCCAGATGCACTACCCAAACTCCTCGAGCAAATCAATACCACCCTGCCGAACGGGTCGGCACCGGAGGACCTCGACGCTTGGTCAAACACGCAATTTGCGCGCACAGCACACTGCCCTGTAGTCAAATCCCTAATGGAGTTCGCGAATGCTCCGATCCTCTCCCCAAAGGCTCACTTTGACGCCACAGAGTACAAGATCGCTTTCCCGGTCCATCACATTGCCGAAGAAGCACGTACCAAGGACTTCCAACTCAGCACGCAGGAAGCTCAAAACCTGCGCGGCTACGGCGCATCACTGACAGAAATCCTCGAGCACATCCTGACTGCCGTCCTCGCCGATGGCATGCCAGTTACCCCTCAGTCACTGCGTTGTCTGTCAGAGCTCACCACAGGCTCCGTTCACAAACTATTGTCGGCTCGCTCCGAAATCCGCCCGGATTGCCTTTCTAGCAAGGTCGGTATTTGAACCTCAACTATTCACCGACGAGGCGATCTTACAGGCTAGCCGACCGCTCGACACTTTCCGTAGCAGAACAGAGGTCCTCTCCTTTCTGGGCCCCTCCACATCAGGTTTCGTTGCCCCTGCTTTACGGAGACCCCCGCAACACCGAGAAGCTGTCGCACAGCATCCCCTCTATAGCCGAGGCGGAATGGCACGAAGCTCCTTTCGTGACCGACCCGCATCGCCCAGGGCGCGCCCTACGTTCCAGCAGAACGCTAGGTAACTCCAAGGGAGGCGGGTGGTCTCCGGTACCCCTCAGAGAAGCTCCAGCCTCTCCCCCCCCAGCCTGCTTTGAGGCCACGGGGACCCACACAATACGTTCAAAGGAGGGGTAGTCGGGAAACCTCGGCACACAAACGACCCTCTCACTCCCGCTCGCAGCCCACAGCCAACCACAGACAGAGGGACCGCCCACCCCTGTCTGTGGTTGGCTGTGGGCTCAGGATCCGCATCGCGCACTGGACCAAGGCCACGCCCTTGGTCAAACACATTATCGCCACAGGCCTCTCATGGAAATGGATGCCACGACCCCCCCGTCCCCCCCACTCGATCATTCAGTCTCACCGACAACGCGAGGACGTTCTAGAATCCCTCGTATCAGAATTTCTGCGCTAAGGCATAGCCAAGGCGGTTCCCAGACAGACGGTTTTTGTATCTCGCATCCTTGCGGTCCCCAAGGCCTCGGGAGGAGATCGGCTGGTGATCGACCTCTCCGACCTAAACTGATACATCCCTGTATCCACGTTCCACATGTCCCACCCTAAACGCATACGGGCAGTGCTGAACCCCCTTCTCTGGTTCACCGAGTTGGATATCAAGAACACCTTCCCGCACATCTCAATTCGTCCCAGGTTCCAAAGGTTCCTGCTCTTCAAACTGCGAGGCCAACTGTTTTTCATTTTGGACTTCCCATTTCATCTCAACTTGGGACCAAAAATCTTTACAACCGTCGCGAAACTGCCCCTTCATTTACTCCACCAGCGAGGGATAGATGCGGCCTTCTACATCGACGACTGGCTACTCTGGGCACCGACAGCACTTTACTGCCGGCGCAACACCCAGACAGTCTGCGACCTTCTCCTCAAACTAGGCTTCCGCATCCACGTGGAGAAATCTATTCTAGAACTCGCACAACAGATCGACTTCTTGAGGGTAACATTCAACGGCGCGACCGGGTCCATGGCCCCAGCCTTACGACACATCGACCGCTGCAGGGACATGGCCACGAAGATACTTTTCTCGGCATGATAAATTTCCTCACACCTTACTTACGCCATGCTCGCCAGTTCTTCAACTAGGTGGTGATCGCAGCACTCTCCCTCCACCTCTCCTGCAAGCCCTGCCGTCTCAACAAATCTACCGCCAGGCAGCTCAGCACTGGCGCGACGGGACTTTTCTTCATACCCCCGTCCCGTTCGAAATACCTCCCCCGGAGCACCCCCTGTGGACGGATGCATCGGACGAAGCGTGGGGTGCCGTATGCTGCAACGAACAGCAGTCTTACGGCTGCTGGTCTCTCTGAGAACGCAATCTCCATATTACGGCGAAGGAATCGCTGGCCATCATACACGCGTTGGGCGCACGAGCTCATTGGCACCACACCACGGTCCGCGTGATGTCCGACAACCGCGCGGCAGTGGCCATGGTGAACCACTTGGACTCCAGCAAGGCCCCGGCGCTGCAGAAGTTCGGAGCACAGCTCCTACAGATCCTCCAGCGCCACCACCTCTCTCTCCTCGCGACCTACCTTCCCGGGTCGTAGAACGTTTTTACAGGTCAGCTCTCACGTCTCCTACCGGTAGAAACGGAATGGGCGCTGACACCTCAGTGCTTCTCCCGCCGCTCTACCCTGCCCGGGACCATGCACATCGACCTCTTCGCGCATCCGAGGAACCACAAGCTCCCACTATTTGCGGCTCCATTTCCTCACCCGCGAGCGGCGCTTTAGTGGATTCTCTCCAATGCTACTGGAATCAGTGGAAGGAAATATACCTCTTCCCTCCATACAACCTGATCCCCCAAGTGCTCTGCAAATTCGAGACGTACCACGCTACAGCGGCGTCCTCGTGGTCGCCGACCACCCCTACGCACTGTGGGGGCCCACGGTCGTCGCGTCTTTCAACGAACTCTCGCTCGCCTTTGACGTCTCCCAGCGCGTTATCTCTTCATTCAATTTTTAAAAACGGTGCTCACGATTAAATTCAATAGCTCGCTGGCGGACACTCTGGTTAACACGCACAGGCAGTCCACACAACGCCAATGCCAAAGCGTCCGGACTTGTTTCCAAACGTGGCTTCGCGCCACGCAGGCGTAGTCCATCGACCAGTCTATCCTCTTGATGTTCCTGCACTACGCCGGCAAGTAGAAGCGGCTCAACCCTCGTATGGTTCTAGTCTAAAGGAATGCCCTACACTTGCCCATCTTGCATGGCTTTGGCGTCACGACACGTGGGGCGATCTGTCACAAACTGGCTCGCGCCCAGTTTTACGAGAATCCGTCATAACGACGTTTCGTGCCGCAGTGGAAGCTCGAGCCGATGCTCGACATGCTCGCTTCTCCTCGCTTCATTACTCAGACGACGTAAGTTTTAGCACTCTTTCAGAAGACTCTGTTTCTCGTCGCGCTCGCGGTAGGCAACAGGGTCTCTAAAATTTCAGCCATGTCACGCACGGGACAACATTTCTCCACGAACCTTCCTTGCGCGCTCATCCTGACCGCCAACAAGTTCTTGTACAAAAACCAGACCCACGCCCACACATCACCGCTCATCTCTATCACCTCGCTGCTGCCGGATGGCCGGGCACACGGCTTATGCCCTATGGCCGCACTCAAAGCCTTTTTAGCACGATGTTCATTGCACAATGAGTTTTTGTTCATCCATCCTACATCCGGCAAGCCTCTCAGGACTTCACTGGTGGGGCACTCCAACGCCAGCCTTCACTAAAGCTCACGATGTCCGCAAGTATGCCTCGTCTCTCGCTTGGACGCGTGGAGTCCCGCTTCAAGACATCACATCTAAGGCGTTTTGGAGGTCGCCACACGTATTCGTGCATAGATAGCTCTTCACAGTAGAGAAGCCTAACCAACCTTGCGTCTCCTTGGGAACCAGGTAGATAGTCCTTTTCGCTTCATACGTTTTGGACACCGCATCCGCTGCAGCCAGCACCTCCTATACGTAGCAAAGAGTACGTACTTCATTATCTTACCAACGCGTGTGGCGACACTCCACGCAAAACCTTCAGATTACGGATTACGAAATATATATTCCCTTTATCTTACTTGCAGTACAACTCTGTTACCATAAGAGTTAGCTATTGTACACATTCTTAGTACTGGTATATTTAGAATTTATCGCCTACCGGACGGTTCACCCACCCTCTCTGGAGGACAATATGTATTGATTATGTAACTACTCTTTGGTAGCACATGCTCACGGCCGGCACATTGTTTTTGGCCGCGTCGAGCGAGTATGTTCACTGCCGTTGCCACAACGCCATATTTGTATGTACTCATGCTTAAATAACATTTGGACCCTAATATTCAGGGCCCGCATATCAGTTTGCCGATAGGACCTAGTTTTTTGCTGTTGTCAAACAATTCTTATTTGCCAATATGTAAAGTAATTACCACCATTTATACAAATGTGTTATTCTTCCCTTCCACCAAGCGCTTCTTTGGGAATACCCGGTTTACGATGCAGCTGATCCATCCACCTTCTGTGCTCTTCTGGCATCGGTCACCTTGCGCTACATGATGGTATTTTCTATGCAAACCATATGGCTCTTACAAGTGGAAGAGAATATAACTTTTGTTATCTCGTTTTTCTCGACAAAAAGTTATTTCTCTGTAATGAGTAAGAGCTACATGGGGCCTCCTCTTCTCCCTGTTATCTTTACTACGCACCAATGTCTCCTTACGAGAAGCATATTCGCTAGACCTCGTGAATGATGGGGCAGGCCAGCTCACGCTTATATAGGAAGAAAGGGGGTTAGGGGTTTCAGCCGGCAGACGGTCGATCGCGCAACCTGGTACCTGGAAGACATTTAGACCGATAGGCGCAAGCCTATACGCGCCGCCAAGCGGACGAAGTTTATTTTTCCTAAAAACTCGAGGGGTCAGTCTAGGAACTGGAAAGTTTCGAGATTCCCGAGTTAGGTTAAAAGACTCGAAGGTCTAAATCGGTCGAAAACTACATTCAATGGATGTTATCAAGATTCTCTCGTAAAAACATCTCTGTAATGTTTTCTTTGCAGGATTCATTCGAATAGAAATAGAAGCGCAACGCAAACCATATGGCTCTTACTCATTACAGAGGAATAGATTTTTATCGAGAGAATAGAGATAACAAAAGTTATGTTATCTCGATACCCAAACCCGAAAAATGCCGCAGTAGCCCCACGAAACTACCGCTCTATTGTCCTTAGGTACCCAGCCGCACGCGTTACGGCAAATCCGGGGGGGTGAACATCTTTATTTCCCTTCAAACACCACTGTTCTTCATCCTTCACTAACTCTTCTTATCTCCCCCATCCTGAATTTACTTTACATTCATTTACCTAAACTGCATATTTCATTTGGTTCAAATTTCATTCAACATATTTCAAACTTAATTTAAACAACTCTCCCAATAGTCGGACACACACTTGTGCCACCAAGTGGCAATCAACGTAAACACTTACTGATTGAGTGCATTTTACTCGTGACAGCTCGTCGAGTTTTCTAAGATCCCTTTCACTTTAGATAGCCTGTGTACTGACCTCGCATACCGAAACAAGCGAATCACTTTCGGTGAAATTACCGGTCTAAACGAAGCACTGTGAAAGTCGAAAGACTTACTTTGGATCTCCGGTGGAGATGTACCCCCTTAATCAATAATCTTCTTGTGGCAGGGGCTGACGTTATCCCCTGGCTTGGTAAATTGGATGAACTCGGACCTGCCTCGTCGCTCCCCATCAACCCATATACCACAGCTGACGCTACACCGCCCTTCCCGGTTAAGGTGAGTTGCTACTTGTATTAGTCACTTCGCTGGCCGCACTGACTGTTAGTAGATTTTCTGTCCTGTATTGACTACTCCATACTGACTACAACTGTGCTTCTCAGTATTGGTGTGTCGCACTGGTGATTTGACGTGTTTTCAGCTGCAGCTCGCTGTAATAGTTCAAAGGCTAAGCCGGCCACACACAATGTACTCTTATTAACTAGAAGGCATCGTCTCACTGCCCTAGCGGGAAAGCATTATTTCAGAGTGTTCCGTTGTTGTTTTAGCAAAATGACGAGCGTCGTATATGATACAACACTCGTCGTTCCGTATATGAGTAGCAATAACATCATACAAGGCACTTTTTTATTGAATATAAGTGGAAAAATTTCCACGCTAAAAAAACAAACATGACTCGGGTTTCCTGAAACAGTTTTAAAGATTTGTTATACATCATTGGAAAAGTATCCTTGAGTACTACATTACAATGGAGATTCTTTTTTTTTGTAGTACGATATTGAAAGTCATGAAGTGATTTCGTCAAAAATCCCACAGTATTTAATGAACCTCTCCCTCTACAATTTCCAAGTTGTCATGGCATACAATACATAATTTGAAGACTCTTGTGAGGTGTTATGACAATTTTTTTTTTTTTTTATGCATTCCTTCTATCAATATCTCCATCAGTTTTGAAGATATCACATGGAGCAGTCTTTGAGAACTTCTTGTGGAGTACAACAAGGAATATGAACGTTTCATCAAGAATTTAATAATAAAACTTGTAGGTCAATTTATGAAAAATCCATCATATTTTTGATATCGTTTAGTCCCTTACT